>PYAF01004508.1:84797-108266 GCA_007407185.1 Glycine tomentella | reverse complement strand
ACTATATTTTTTTACCATGTTTACTTTATTGATAATTTTATGAGAATTTTTATTATTTATAGATATATAGGTATCTAATTAACATTAAAATAAATTTTATGCATTTAATATTTAATAATTACGTTAGTTGTTTAAATTAGACTCAAATTCTTAAATGAAATTTTAAATTTGAGTCCGATAAAAAAATTTAAGAGAATTTTTTTTTATAAAGATCAATTATCAATAAAGTAAACATGGTAAAAAAATATAGTTTGTATTAATACATAAATATATAATAAATGAAATTTTTTAATGATAAATTTATTTATAGTGTAAATAAATAAAATTATATCTCATGTTAATTTTCATGTATATAAATTTAAAAATAATACATTTTTGTTTATTTAGTTAAAAATGATTTTTACATTTTCCCCCTTAAATATTACTTTTCATTAGAGAATTTAGATGCTTTTCATAAGAAAAATATTTGTTTTTAGTAAAATAAATTTTGAAAGTAAAATATAAATAAAATAATTTAAGCACTGATGTAGATAGTGGATGGTGGGGGAGAGAAGGCGTTTATCATGCTGCTTTTGGATCACTGATTGTGTGTATGTGAACGTGGGATATGATTTAATGATAATATAATAATGTATGGGTGCCAACTCATATCAGCAACATCACGTGGGACCTCCTGCACTGCTGAGTGAATGAATGCTTTTGTTTTTGCCGAATGAGTGAATGAATGCTAGTACTAGCTTCACACTTCACATCAAACCGGGTTCGCATAAATGAGTCCTCATATTTTTTTAGAATAATTTAACAAGTTTAAAAAATGTACGTATAAAGCATTAGGTGTCGTTCATTCGAATAACATTAGATTTAAATTTTAAAAGAAGATTATATGATAAAATTTAAATGCATTCGAATAACACTAGATATCGCGCATTTTTAGGTGGAGTTTAATCGTTTACAAAAATAATAAATAATTTTTACTATTGTTAATACGAAAATAATGCATTTTGATATACAAGATTGTATGATAAAATTTAAATAAAATGGGGGTTGAGAAGATGTCTCTCAAAAGCAAAAGTAGTCAACCATTTCCTCTTTTAGACTTTAAATAGGACGCAAGTATTAATAAAAACAAACGAATAGTTAGAACGTAAGTCTGAATGAAGGTGGGGATTTGCCGAAATAATTCTTCGCAAAAGAATGATTGCTTCCAAAAATTGATAAACTTTAGCTGTACCAACTTCTCACTGTAATGGAGTTAAATAAGAATATAATAAGGCATTTACTTCTAGTTGAATTTGACACATAAGCCTCATGCCTTATTGTATTTTTTTTCTTCATGTAATTAGAAACCTGATTATTTCCAAGGTCTAACCAAAGTCCGCTTTTTTAACGTTCTATAAATCTAGCATGTGCAACACTTAATTAGTGAAGCATATATCCATCACTACCACACATTATGTTTAGCAACCCCTAAATTTGCACTTAGTAAACTTTTTAAAAGTAACATTAAAGTTCGTTGAAGAATAACATTATATTGTGCCCATATTTAACCTCAATTCAAATTTTAGTGGGACAATTTTCTTTAACACATTGTTTGGTAGCCCTGATTTAGAGCGTATGAGCTAAGACAGAAATGGTTTACCCGATTTGATAAAGTGGAGATTGTGAGGAAATGAGTTGGTGTCTTGGTGGATCCCATAATGAAGGGAGGTTTTGCACCTTGTAAGTGGGTGTATGATATTAAGTATTTGTTTATAGACATTTTTCCCTTGTGTATTCTAATAGTTTCAGATATACAAATGGATGTAATTGTAACTTCACACGGTTTTAAAAATCTCTCATTTTATTTTATTCAAATAAAACAATTTTACTATTTTTATTTACTCTATTTTTCACTTATTTTTCTACAACCAAACAACTCAACTCTTTAAATTTATTTTGACTTTATTTTTCATTTTTAAAATTATTTCTCTTTATTTTCATATCACAATTAATATCAACATAAGTTAAATTATGTTGACAAGGACTCGATCATGGTAAAATAAGTGATCGTATCTACAAGAGTTCTTAAACATAAGTCCAAAATTCAATAGAATAATAATACATATTGTAAAAAAGTAGATACATGTGTGGAGTTTGGGCCTATATTAATTTATAGGTAGGTCAGAATCACTTGGCAATCTCATTTATCCTTAGGGGTTAGTAATAGTATGCACATGTCGTGGCTTAACACACTATCATCTATAGGGATTGGCAACTTCTTTCAAAGATCAACCCCTAAAACGTATGAGGATTCTTTTACTAACGGCTAATGAGACAATCTAGAGAAAAACTAGTCTTCATTAGATGTAAAGTATAATAATTGGTTAACTTTAAAAGTGTAATTGATAAGTTGAAATGATACAGTCTAAAAGGAAATAAAAATGTTTTGAGAATAAAATATAGGGAACCAAAAAATTGTATAATAAAGGTATAATGGTTTTAATGAAAGATCATGCATAAAATATAACATGTAAAATTTAATTACTAATACAATATAAATATAAGAAGTCACACTCACATTTAATAATATCATATAACTTCATCTTGTGTAAAGTAACGATGTATAATTTTCTTTAAAAAAAATTAAACTTGACAAAAAAAAAAAATCGTCCATGCTCTTGAGAGAAGCATCCATAATTCAATACAAAGAATATTGGAAATGTATTTCCAAAAATCAAAATAAATATTTCATCCAAAATTAAGAAGAAACTAATGTTATTGGTAACATGTGAAACTAATGTTTAACGATTAAAACTATACTTCAACCTAAAAATTTGATAAGAAAAAATATGAAAACAATAATACTAGAAAAAGAAATGTTAAAGAAAAGCATTTTTTAACCTCAGTATTTTTGTCTAATGGAAAGAACAGAAGTACCAAAATAAAATTGAATATATTGATGGAATATACAGTAGATGTGTACAAAGGAATGGAATAAAATCTAATGAGATGAGAAGAAAACCAGAGAACTATAGCGGCAGGTATAGCAGGAGGCGAGAAATGTTAAAGTTGGTTAAAATATTTTTGTTAATTCTAATTATTTATTAGTTAAAAATTCATTGTTTGATAAATCAGTATTTTTTTTAATAGTTTGTAATATTTTTTGAAATGTTATTTGATATAATATTTTTTAAAATGTTAATTTTTTATTTTTTATTTTTTATTCTCAACATATTTATTTATTTAATTTATATTTTTAAATAAATTATAATTTTAATATTTTTATCATTTGTTATTTTTAAATTACTTCAAAATTAATTATATCAAATAATTTTAGTTTAATAAATTATTTTTTAACTTCTAATTAATTTTCTAATTTTCAGCGAATTTTTTATAAATATAAACAAAAGAAACAGAAATAGGCATAGGGGTGTTCATCAACCGATGCAAACCGTGGTGACCGAACCGAAAAATCGATAACCAAAATAACCAAAAATTGAAAAAAAATCGAAAATTTTCATTGGATTGGATCGGTTTTCGGATTGACTGGTGAAAATCGATCCAATCCAAACCGATCCAATTATAAATCATATCTTACCATTTACCTACTTGGGTCTATTCCCTATCATAGCCCAAAAATCAAAGACGTAATATATTGCTCCTTATTTTATCCAATAAACGTATTTGTCCAATGAAAATTATAAAATGATGTTTGTTTTTGTCCAATAAATGTATTTGTTTATGCTAGATATTCCTTATTTTGATAAAAATAAGTCTCATAAATTTTATTTTTAGACTTTTTAAAAATTGAAAACTGATCCAATCCAAACAAAAAAATTGGATTGGATTGGATCGAATTTAAAAAAATTTCAAACCAAATGAATGATTAAATGACCAAATTAAAAAGATTGGATTAGATATCTTTTACTTTAAAATCGATCTAATCTAGACCGCGAATACCCCTAAATAAGTGGTGTATGTGTATTGTCTCATTGAAAAAATGAGAGGGTGACACAGTGGAAGGGAAAAAGACAATTGGATTGGGTATTTTAAATTTTTAATTAAAACAGAAAACGACGTACCCTTTTGTTGGCCCAAGAAATGAGTCTCCGACCCCGAACACTGAGCCAAACATGTGAGATGTGAGTGAGGTGAATGAGCCACAACCGCAAAGGAGGACAGCTTTTTCAATGAGGTCAAATTTGGTGACCACATCATCATTTCACTTTAGTTGTGACTTGTTTGTGATCAAAGATAAAACATTTTTTAAGGGCAACCAAACAGAACATTATTGGATATTTTATTTTATTTTTAAACAAAAAATTGCAATTAGTACACGTGTTGGCAGTTTAACCTATACACTGCACAGGACTTTTTCAAAATACTGAAAAATCTTTGAAAACCTGGTTCCACTAATCCACTCTATATAGACATCAATGTGTTGAGGGTTGAAAAAAATATTTTTAATCATGAAATTTATTATATAATTTTAATATTTAAAGAAATTCATTAATCAATAACCTAATTTATTGACACTTGCTATTTTAAAAAATACCTTGAATGATCAAAGAATGAAACTCACTTGATAACATGCATTAATTTTGTAAAAATTAATTTAAATTTAATCTCCATAAAATATATTATTTGAAAAAAGTGAAAAGTCTCAAGTGTAATTAAATCTTGAATGAGTGGTTTTAGTTGATGTTAATAAAGAAAATGTATGTATTTAAGGGTAGGTATACATATCAATATGACATGATTAAAGTCTGATATCTAAAACCTGTATTTTAGATTATCAAGATATATTTGATATATAAAATAAATGAAATTTTTTTAAGGTCCATATCTAACCGCAAAAATCCATGGATAAATGGACTTGTCCACAAGCCTAAATATTAATTTAAAACAATATTTTTTTCATAAAATAAATATTTTTTTAGAAAAACAACAAATATATAAAAAAATTGACTTTATTTTTTAAGGTAAAATCTATCACACTAAAATATATCAACATTTTTAATATAATAAATTAATAATAACAATCCAAATTAAAGATTAAAAGCTTAACAAAATAAATTAATAATACTTGTATAATAAACTTAAACGAATTAAATAGATAATCTACTAATTTACAAATATAATCCACCAAATCACCAACTTAATAGACTGATCCAAGGATGTGTATCCTTATATCCACCCCTGCTTGTACTTTAAGTTAGTTCTGAACAAAAATATTAACTGTTTGAGAAGGGTTTTCTGGGGTATTAAATAATATTATTTTAGTTATTTCCTTTCGGATAATTTTTATAGTAGATTGTTTGACTATGACATCTACATTGAATAGAGTATTGATAACTGGCGTGAAGTTGTGGCTCATTACATTTTTATCTTAATAATAGCATTGATGACTCATCATCTAGCATAGATAACCTTAGAAGATTTTAATGATACAAATTTGTAAGAAAAAACTATTTAATATTTCTATAATAGAATGTAAATTTAGAATAAGACTCAGTTTTAATTCTTAAAATATACAGTTAAAATTAATTTGGAAATAATACTTGTATAGGTTGTTTAGTATGAACCATAGATAGGGATAGGGTAGGAAATAAAAAAGGAAAACACATTAACAGAATAAAGAACAAGACTAAGACAAATAGAGTTGGTTGAAAGAATACCATTGATATATATATATAGGTTGCTGAGGCATCAATAATCAATAAATAAACACAATTCAGGCAATCGACATACAGCAGAGTGAGCAGACAATAAATAGAAGAATCCTCACAATCAATTTCGAAACGATGGATCACATTAATAAGCATAAACCTTGTAGCTGAAATTAACAAAGCTAAGCCTGCACATACATTTCTTTTGCAAGGCAAATCAGCACACAATGTTCTAGACCTAGAGAGGTGACACGAAAATAAACTAAATACTAGGAGGCCGAGGCCTTGGCCGAATTTTCAACCCAGATAATTGAGAATCTAGTTTGGGCAGTTAGTTTTCTTCGGTCCTAGCTACCATCTTAATTAATTAACTTGTTAATTTGATACACTGGCATGGATCACAGAGGCACTTTCATATAACTTTTTCTTTATCAGCCAATATTAATTGTTAAATGTTAGAATTTTTGGTAGTAGAGGATTCGAACCCCCGACCTCCTCCTCCCACCCTTCCGGCACTTCATATAACTTGAAAAGATCCTGCGTCAATTTTCTCATAAATTCATCCCCCGTCATGTTGTATGCCTCACCCATCTGCAATCCAGCAACATGTTAATTAATGTTCCAACAATGGAACTTTAAATTAATGTATAATTAAAATGAGAGATGTACCTGAGCAATAATGGTAATGTTGAGAGTATTTTTTCCAAGAGGCAGGACGTTGCTACTGACAATAGAAAGATGCATATTTCAAGTAAGGTGAGTAGTTTGAGCAAGATGGCCTTTGGTTTCTCACAAAGGATTCTAATAAGTAATTCCCTCTCTGACTCTAAGCCTATTGCTTCGACTTGGAGTTCAGGGAGCACGTGATTAGAGTTTGTTTCACAATGAGGATGAGATTGGCGGAACTTGTTAATAAAGATCATCATCGACTTCTTGCTACTCTCTTGCTCCAGCACAGCTATCCGTCCTTTAAGTTGTTTCACGTAATTAATAGCTTCACTCAGTACAGAGGCCTTGTCTATCTACACATTGCCCGCTAGTCAACAAACTAATTAAATACAATTTTTGTTTTTCTTTATAAAATGCAATAGCTATCAAATGTTATAACTACCGTTTGCTGATTAATAAATAGACAACCGCATATGCAAAGAAAATCTATTAGATCCAATAATTATCCAAGTAATGATCTTCTGCTATATACTTTTAACTAATTTACATTCTTTAAAAAATAGTTAATTTAATTAATTAGATTAATTCTCTCAATTATTTACACTATTATTTCAAAATTATTTTTTTTCTCTCTGTTCACTTAATTATTTCTTATTAATATTTGAAGAGAATAATTAAGTAAGAATATATATAAAAAATAATTAATACATATAAAAATTTTAAAAAAATCTTGTAAAAAAGGACAAACAATTTTTTAAAAAAAATATATATAATTAGGGTGAAAGTATATCTTTAGTGATATACTCATAGCTAAACCAAAAATAAATTATGTGGCAGGTTGCCATTACTCCAATTTAACAAGACTAAATATCATAAAATCGAAAGTAGAAAAGAGGAGTATCATAGAAGAAACTCGTGCTAGAAAATGATAAAAGATATAATGACAGTTGTAAGGGTTATTATATATATAAAACTTATTTCTAAAATTTAAGTTTAAAATTGTGGTTGTTCTTTTTTTATAAGACTCAATTTATAACATTTTTTATTAATTATTTATAGATTAAAAATATCTATTATTAAAAAAAGAAAGAAAATATATTTACAATACATATTGACACATGATACTATTCTTTATTTATTTTTCATTTCCTAATTCCAGTCTCCAAATAGTCCAACCTACTTTCGGTATCTATTACTCTCAATCTCTCTACATTCAGCTTTTAATTTGGTTTTGTTTTGAAGGATTAATCTATTAACCTATTACAAAGGTTGGATGGCTTGACCTTTGCATTTCATGTATACAATCGAGCTAACTTATGTTCTGATTAGGCGCGCAGGTTAGTGCTGGTATAAGGCTAATGAACCAACTTTGTCAATTTGTCATCATGTTCCGCAGAACCGCAAGTTCCTGTTCTAGATCGTCACTCCACTCTCCAGGTTCATGCTGCACCCTCCACCTCTATTATTTATATAAATTGTTTAAAATATCTATAACTATTAATAAAGTTAATTATCCTCTTATACAGATTTTCTATTTCTAAATTATCATTCAATATATAATTATTTATATTTTTTTATGATCATTCAAAATGTCACTACTGCCTCTATTTTCTTTAACTATTTTTTCTATTTTTCTTTTTATTTTAAAAATTAAAGATAGAGACACAAAGTACCTCTCTTTCGTCTGGTATATATTAAAAAAATAGTGTCATTTATTGACTTTGCCTACCTCAATAAAATCTACATGCTAAAGTTGATTCAGTTAAGACTTGCAAAATCAAGTTTGCCACCATTATTACTTTCAAAAGTACGTCTGGGAGTAACTTAAACACATACACTACAAATTCATATTTGTAGGCTAAATAATCCATTTCTGGCCGCTAATAGCCGCCACAAAATTAAATTATGACGGTCAACATTAACTGTCAGAAATAACGATGTCAAAAAATATTATGACGACTTTAAAAGGAACGCTGATAAATATGCCAGAAAAATTGTGACGGCTATAAGCTGCTACAAAATTTATTTTCACTTTTATTTTTCACGTTCCACTTTCTGGCGGTTAAAAAACCGCCACAAAATGCATTTTTTTTTTTTTTTGCCAAAAACAGTATTTTTTATATAGCATTACAAAATATGTCAATATTCTAAGTCACCCGCACCCATTCATACCAAAATTACAAACCCACAAATGTCAGCAACATCAAATTATAAAATTAAACCTTTCGCATTTAATTTAAATAGCATGTTATTTACAAAAATAAAATAAAAAATATTTAAGACAATTCATTAAAGCACACCAAAAAAATAATAATAGTTTATGGGTTCACTATTTCATCTTCCAGACTTCAAATTTGTTGAAATTATTCCCTTCGAACAATAAATATAAAGGAAATAATTTTTGTTTCTCTCTCAGATTATTGAGGAAAAAACAAATATAATATTAATATAAATTAAAATTAATAAATGAGAACAGAACAATTATATGTTTTCAGAGTTATCTAGTATCAACTTTCTTCTACACTAACCTAGTCACCTAACAATTATATCTCTCGGAACAATATGTGGTATTACTTCTTCATGAAGATAAGAAAGCCCACGTGCAATCCCAATGCAAATCCTGAATCGTGTTTTCCAATCAAAAATGATATTACTCTGACTTGAACCTATAAGTGAAGAGAAAATAACTTATTCAAAAAGAATAATGGTAAGGAAATTAAATTAATATAACAACTCCATATTTTCTAAATGATAAAATAGATGTCTTGTTCTCAAATTTTCCCAGAAAAATTAACTCACAAAATTATAATGCATTTACCTAGAAGTGTTTGTGCAAGATCATTGTAGACCAAGATTCGTTGATTCCCTTCCACACAACAACCATATAGCTTAACCAAATTTTCATGCTTTATATCTGAGATCATATTAATCTCTGTCATAAATTCCTTTACCCCTTGACTTGATTCTGCTGAAAGTACTTTTATGGCAGCTACTTTCCCATCTTTTAGCAGTCCCTGATCATCCACCATAATATTGTTAAGGTTTCACTAATAAGGAAAGGAAGAAAAAGATAATGATCAAGCCAATTGATACGATGATGCCAGAAAGAAATACCTGAAAGTTATTTAGTTACCTTATAAACTGAACCAAATCCACCCTGCCCAATTTTATTGGCCCGACTGAAATTGTCAGAGGCAACTTTTAGTTCTTTGTAGGTATAGATTCTTACATTTTGAATGCCTAAGAGTACTGTTCACAAACATATTCAGTGAAAATCAAGCAATGTAAGCAGATTGTTCATGTATTTTATCATTATATCATAGGTATCTTAATTCAACAACCATATTCTTAAAAATTAATTTGGTCCCATATTCTTTTTGCAATTAATATTCCATTTTTCAATTATTACACAAATGTCACTTAGTTTTCACTTAGTTATGCTACCTAGTACCCTCCATTAGATTCTCAACATCATTGGTAGCCACTCATAAACCTCTACTATTGACTTCAGGACTTGAAACAAAAATAACTGACATGCATAATTTTAAATATAACACCTAGGTTATAAAGATCATAAGATAACATAGTCGAGAGATTGGGAGATTGAACTTACTTTCCTTCTCTGTGCTTTAGACTAGGGCGAGAATACTTCAGATATCCATCCCAAGGAACCTTTTTAAGCCCAGCACGATGTGAGATTATGTATCTAAGCCTACACCATTGAAATAATAGATATTGTTTCAATGCCTTGAAGTTCACTGCATATTCCAAACAATTGTGGACAAAGATCTGTTACCTCTCTACAAATTCAATGGGTGTCTCCCCTGGCTTCAAATTTTGTAGCTCCAAGTACCAAACATCACAAACTACAGCCCATAAATGGGTAAAATACGTGTATCATAATATCTGTATATGCAAATACTAGTTGAAATTACAAAAATACTTTATATATATATATATATATATATATATTATTATTAAAAGAAAAACATTAATAATTGAAAATTTCTACAATTTAGACTTGTAAAATTTATTGAATTATACATTTTTAATTTATTTGACCTTATATTTTTCTATGAACTTATGGCAGTTTGGAAAGATGATCAATGAAAGTTGTATTTTGTGTAAGGAATTAATTGTTGGTATAGTGATAAATCACAATTCAAATTTTTTTACATAGTTTGTTATGTAAAATAACTAGAAGGCAGTTAGTAAGAGCTAGTTATCAGGTTATATAAACTATAAGAGTGGAGAGTGGAGACTGGAGAGTAAGGTTCAGGAATATTGTAGGCATCAGTTTGGCAGGGGCCTGGTTCCTCAAAATAAAAATAGCTTGGCATTCTATTTTCTGTAACTACTTCACTTAGTGAATAAAGAATCTCTCTCTGTTCTGTCAATATTTCTCTTCTTTCTGCTATATTCTAGTAGCAGTTCAATCAGCTCATCATGTACAGCGTTCATCTACCATTTAAACTGCTCAATGGTAAAGGATGAAGTGTCTAATAACAAAAGGCATTAATCCTAAGTTTTTTTTATTGTTGTATATTATGCACATTATTCACATTCTGACTTGAAAACAAACTTTCATTTTGATAATAGTTTTAAAATATACTGGAGATATCTCGGTAGAAGAGTGGAATTGTGTTAGCACCATAATATTCTTAAAAACTAATTCAGCCAGAGATGGTATGACACAAGCAAATATAGATAATAATAAAAAAAAAAACTGTGTTGATGATAAAGACAATGCTTCTTGTGTATTTAAAGCCAACACATAGCGATATAAACTTACCAACGCATCCAGGATGCTTCTGCATAATAACAGCAAATGCAGTCATCTGTTCTAAGATAATGAAATCAATCATGGAAGTATGATTGGCCACAAAAACCTGTTCAATAAAGGAAAATGCAGATTATTAATAAATAACATTCACATTTTGATGGATATGTGAATAAGAACATGGAATCACCAATATACATCAGACAAACCTGTTTTGGTCGGATACTAGGTCTTGGCCCATGGTACTTGACAACCCAGTCCATGATGCAACAAAGAAACCAAGTATAATATTATAATTTGTTTGCGGAGAGCAACCGATCTCGGAGCTCACAACGGTGAAGTTTGCAGAGCATATAACGGAGGGAGAGAATCTTCAATTTCTGTTTCCATTTTCTGGAAGTTTCAGAGGAATCAAATTGAAGGAAATTGAATACCTCGGTTGGGAACTCAGCGCAGAGACGCCGGTAGAGGAAGAAGGCGTTGACGTGCATGAAATGCCGAAGACTCTTTTGCACACAATCCACGAGTATCACTTCCATGGCTGCTACTTTCGAATTGATTTCAGAAAAGAAGAAGAAGAAGAAAAGGGGAAAATTGAAAAAGAGAGGGTTTTGGGTCTACAATGACTTACAATTTTTTTTTTAAAATATATATATATATATATATATATATATATATATATATATATTATATATATGGTAAAAGTGACAGTGTACCTGATGATATTCATTATTTTTATTTACCTTTCTATCGGCTTGTTGAGACCGTCACAAAATAAAGGCCACAAAACATCATTTTTTTGTAGTGATATCCCTTTTTTTTTCCAGAGATATTGGGTTCATTTGTTTAAATATATTATGAAAAAAGTATTTTTTTAATAAAATAAGTAATTTTTTTCTTTTACGATTAACACTTAAATGTTCATAAATTATTTTTCTATTGAGATTAAACTCCAACTTTAATAAAACAAAAATAAGACATTGGACTTAAATTTCATCTTATTCTATTTTAGAGTCATCAACATGAAATTTTTACATTGTATGCCCCTCAGTTCATGATGAAAAGCATTACAGAAACTGTATTAAGCATTTGAAATAAAATATATTTATTCACCCAGCAGCTTCTCTTAGAACTTATTTCTACCCTTATTTTATTCATTACATATTTTTATCAACCAACAATTTCCCGGATTCCTTTATTTTTCTCTCTATTTGTCGTCCTTCTACCTTCGATCAAAGCAAAATTGGAAACATTTTCCCTAGAAATATTCTATTCTGAAGTGTTTAATAAACAACAGCAAACGATAAAATAATACTAGAGTGATGCACATGTAAGGGAAAAGAAGAAGAAGAAGAAAAAGAAAATACTGACCTTCTTCAAGCCAGGTATGATAGCTGAAAGCGCTATGAATCTCTCTGCCATTAGCTGCCTCCTTTTTCTCTCGGACATAATGTGATCCCGTGCCGGTGTCTCCCAAGAGCTTCTATCCCTCTTTGCTCCTTCGCGGCTTCCCAAGTTTAGCTGGTTCCCTGTTTTCGAGAATACGTTCGAAGAGTGAGTTTGTACATGTGTTTCATTTGCAACACAGTACAAGGTTGGATTTGGATGCTCTTTACTGAAGAAGGAGTTGTCGCCACCCGTATTCTATAAAAGCAAAATATCAAATTTAGGATACGCATGACATGATAACATTATCAAATGCCAAATCACCATTACCAGATCAGATAAACAATCGTCCATGATAGTAGACACTCAAAGAAACACTTATCTGTTTTTCTCGGAGAACAAGTTTCTTGACCGGTTTTATTTATAAAATAACAATCTTCTGTGGTCACCCAGATCTAGCTAGTTTACAGAGAGAAAGATCAATAATAGAGTCAAGCCACGGATAATTTGACCGTCATGTGAATGATGTGTTTAAAAGAGAGAAAAAAAATTACGTTTTTGGAGCTATTTTTTAATCTTTTAGAATAAAATTTATATTTTTAATTTTTAATTGTAAAAAGTTTTTTATTGATTAAAAATAAGAAAACCATAACATTTTAAACTTTTAATTTTTTAACTACAAAAGAAAATAAGAACATTTTTTGAAATTTAAAGACTAAAATACAAATTTTAGTTTAAAAAACTAAAAAAATAAACACCAAAGTTTGAAAAAAATATAATATTAAAAATTATTGACACAAGTATTTTAATGCTTTTGAAATCTTTAATTAAGATTTAGGATTCATTCTTCAATTTAAACATGAAATTACAACCCAAAAATATTATTTTCTCCTAAAATAAACTAATTTGATAAGAGATATTAAATAAAAAATCTCAAATATTTTCTAATTACACAAAAACAATTTAAACTTATTACATTATATTGTTACAAAATATTAGAAACACATTTCTTTAAACACGTTTTTTATTATTAGTTCATAATTATAATTTTTGGAGCACATTTGCTGTGTGTAAAAAAAAATTGTCACATCCAAATTAATTAGAGCCATAAATGCTATGTAACCCATAAAGAGTATGTAATAGTTTTTCTATATATTAATCTAAGATATAAAAAACGATGGCACGATGTATGCTAAAAAAAGGCATTTCTATATTTGATATTTGAAATTTCTAATTGTGAACTAAATGTAAAAATTTAGATAATGTTCATTAAGAAAAAAATAATAATTTGTTAGATATTTTGTGTTATTTTTATTAGAATTAATGTTTCAAATAAATAAATGACAAACTTGTTGTACAATTGGTGGAGGTGAAAGGCAATATAAACTATAAAGTGCAAAAAAAAAATGAAAAATATGAGAAATAAGGAGATATGATGATGATTAGGTTAATAATTTTCATTTAATATTAGATTTAATTGAAAATTTAAATTGAGATTTTTTTACTCAATTAGACAAAAATAAAAATTAATTTTCCCAACTAGCCATGTTCATAAATTTTTTGCACAGCTAACAATTTTTACTATTCATGGTGAAAATTTGGTCTTAGCACACTTGAATTCTCACTTATTTTGCCATTTTTTTCACACTCCCTTACAATTTGAGTCCCCCAACCTGAATTCTAAAGGTTTTTTTTTTCTTTCCAAAGAATATGTCTGAAAATTTTATTTTGTTGTATTTAATTATGAATATATTGAACAATTTTTTAAGAATGTATGTAATGATATTATTTAAAAAGTAGTTTAAAAATTCTAAAAATTAATATTTATCCTAATAAAATATAATAGGCGGAGGCATTTTAATTATTGAATTTTCAATTTTTCATAACAAATTAAATATGTAATTGTTGTAATGTTATGCATGTTATTTAATGCCAATGTGCTTGTGTTTGTTATTAATCAAATTATTTGTCTCTTTTATTGGTAAAGAAATTTTGAAAAACACAATAAAACATATTAATGCACAATTAGAGACAAAATTCAAGTTTAATAATATTCATCAAATTAATTGTTAAATTACAATGCATCATTCATTCAAAAATATTAACAATTATCAATAATTATTCTTACAATTTAGTTATATTATATGTTAATATTTAATAATTATAATAACTATTTAATCATTTAAATGTAATATTTAAATATATTACTATTTGTTATTATTCTATTTAACTATTTAATCATTTAAATGTAATATTTAAATATATTACTATTTGTTATTATTCTATTTGTATTATTTTAAAAGTTAACAATTTTTTTAAAAAAATAAAAAATAAACTCCTTTAGAAATTCAGGTTTGGGAACTCGAATTCAAAGAGGATGTGAAAAATAAGGTGAGAATTAAGGTGTGTTAAGACTGAATTTTCACCAAAATAGTTGCTATGTAAATCTTTGGTGAATATGGGTAGTTGGGAAAATTAGCTTTTATTTTTTTCTGTTTGCCTAAAAAAATTCCAAATTGACAATAAGTTCAACAACCAAAATGATAATAAATAAATAAATGTATTGACTAAATTAAAAATTTAACTTTTTACATGTGACATATAGATAATATATAATAGATGTTGATTTATGTGTGCACAAAATAAGAAAAAACATTAATAGTATTGAACAAAACATGACAACGAAATTAATTTGATAAAATGTTTTATATTTTGATAGATTATTTCATAATTTTTGTTTTTTTAAAGACTAAAATGTTAACATCTCACATTTTTATGGACTAAAATAGGCATTTATCAAAAATAAAATTAATTTTTACAATTTTAAAAAAGGTTATCCTTCTAAGGTAAAAGTTCCAAAGAGAGAAATAAATTATTGAACACAAAAGTAGACTGTATTATTTGATTTGTGCGATTTTGGAGAGAATAAAGTTATAAATTTATCTCTTCTCAATTACAGTAAAATTATTTTTTTTTGGCATAAAAATTTATTTTTTAGACAACAAAATCGTTTTTTTACAGAAAAAAGTTGATTTTCTTTTGATTTTTAGAAAAAAAATCAATTCTTTTCCAAAATGAATCAATATTTTAGGTAAAAAAATATTTTTTACACAAAATATTATTTTTCGCCTATTTTTTTAAAACCAAACAACACAATATATCATTTTATTTTTATCCATCTTATTTCTTTTCTCTAAATCAATCACACCCAAAATATATAAAAAAAGGCAAAATTACTTAATCGTGTCAAAACAAAACGATATACAGGAAAACATAAAATAACCATGTGTAAATAGGATGACAGGCACGGGTAGAAAGTAGAAAGTAGGAAAGCTAAGGAAGGAAGAAGCATAGTGTAAAAGGTCCGAAATTGTGGCAGTGAAATGATGTGATGAATAGCAATTGCGAGAGGTAGCAGTATGGCAGTCTGTCACTCTGTCGTCTGATTGCGACTGTACGGCTGACATAAGACATAGCATTGCCATTGGTGGATCATGGATGGCTCTATCGTCAAATTACTTGGAGCCAATTATTACCTTTCAACTCAACACTGTTACTGTTACAGTGTTACTGTACTCATTTCATTCACAGAAATCTCTATTTTCACATGATGTTTTATATTGGGCTAAGTTCAAAAGACTCAAGACAGCTAAAGAAGTTATTTATGAAAAGATTAAAGAAGATTAAAGTTCTAAATATTTTCCGAATCAAAGAAGATACAGAAGGTTATTATTCACAATATCCATTCAAGATCACGATCAAGAATAAGAATAATTTTCTCATTTCACCACAGGTCAGTAAGCATAAATAGTCCTACACACCAAAGGTGAAAGGTACACAGACACTGTTACTCTCTCTTTTTCCATTTTCACAGTGCACACACTCCACGTCCAATTTGTGGCTCGTTTGTGCTGTGATCTTCTTCCTGGAGTTGTTTAAATCTTCATAAGCACCTTCAGAGAGTGAGAGTTGATCCCATATTGATTTCTGGCAAATTGCTGAATCTCCGTTTTTAAGGAACGGAACAACATCCTATGCTTCAATGACAATGATTCATCTGATCAAGCTACTACTTCTGCTCAATTAAGATTAATACATACAGTAATTGTAAAATTTATGTTAAATAGGAGTATCTGTAAAAAAATTATTAATAAAACTTATAATATGTAAAACATCAATATTTTTTTATAAATAAAACATTAAGAATTTTGATCCGAAATAATGAACTACTATTGTTCTTATTAGAAGGATAAGTAAAGAAAAGTTAGTACAATATTTTCTTAAAAATGAAAAATAAAGCCAAAACAATTCACTTGTGTAGTTATGTTTAGCTTGTTTGGAATTTGGAAACCATCATTTTTCCCGGGGAAAGAAAACAGGTTCATAATTCAGGAAACAAGATGAAACGATCTGCTGATGGGCCAAGCCGACAACGATATAATCCAAATATTCAGTCAAGACAGTTGCTCCCTGAACCGCATAATTTACTTCCTGCACGTCATTAATTTTTAATATTCCCAAATTGCCCTTATTTTCCATTCGTCGATGCAACCCATTTTTTACCTCAGCAATTCCTGTCTGCACACCAAATGCTAGAAAAATATACACTCAGAATTACCCAAAAGATAAAAAAAAAATATAAAAAATAATGAAAGCCAAAATAAATTCAGAAAGAAAATACAATAAACTAGTTAAAAAAATGTACACTAAGAACTGCTCCGGAATAAAATAGTTCATCCATAATACATTATGGATTACCTTTTGCAGAATATATTGGTAATATTTTGGATCATGTAATCCAAAGTGTGTTTCAAATTACATGTTTTACTTTGGAAAGACTATTCTAGATGAAATAAAATGTCTAGATTAGGTAATTTGAAGAATATTATTAATGAACAAGGTTACATATTTGTTAATTCGTACCAATGATATGCAATGCCCTGCCAACATTTGACGACATTTAAAATTGACGTAGACGAACTGTAATTCGACACATGAAACACCGTTCTTTAGTTGAATTCCTCTTCTAAGGTACACTATATAAGCTCAAGGAAAGACTCCTTTCTCATCACGACAAATCTTCTTACACTTTTTTTCTACTTTTCCCTACTTACATATTCCAACCATATCAACAAGAAAAAAATAGGAATTATAAGATTGATTTAATATTAAAGAAAAAAAAGAAACAAGTTATGTGTTCAAATTTTTCTGTTAAATATTGATCAATAAAAAAACACATCAAAATAAAGAAGAAACGAGAGTGAGGCCATTCGGGTCATTTTAAATTTCATATGGGGTTCAGGAAGCAATTACCTATTTTCCCTCTTTTTAACATTTTTTTAAAAATTTAAGTGAGCCAACTCATCAATCCATGATTGGTTTGACTAAGTTATGCTTTTTTTTTTTTTTTTCTCACCAAAAAAAGTGAATCAAATTGAATTGATTCAATTTTTTCTCAACGCATGGTAACCAATTAACCAAAGAACTTATTTTGAAACTTCTTCTTTGGGAGATCATCAGCAGTAATGGAAGTCTAGATACCGATGGTTTCTTCCTTATGCACAAATGTACTATAATATATACTTCCACCGATAATGTAGGACTTCGGAGTAAAACTTTGTTCACACACCTATATAATTGAGATGTATTAGAGAGTTATGATAGCATCACGTAGTTGAAAGGGTAATGTTGAAGGAGAAAGAAAATGAAAGATTGTTCACACACCTATATAGTTTAACATGCAAGTTGTATATCTACCGTTAGGTTGCTCATTTTATAGTCATCTAAAAATACACGTTAGAAATAAAAATACAAATAAAAAGTATGCATGATGGTTCTCTATTAACAAAGATGCCACCTCCACCTGCAACAACAGAAACAAGTCATCAACCCATGCGTATACGGACAATTCTTTAAAAAAGTTATTTTTAGATCTTTTACAAAAATATTTGTAATTCTAACTGATTTTTGTGTGATTCTCTAGTAACAAAAACTTGATCTAAATTTTATACTTTCTCATTTCTATATTTTCAAATCAATACAATTGACTAAAATGAAGAGACATTTCAATATTGAAATTCCATTACTATTAGATAAGAGCGTCAAAAGAAATTTACCAATAGAAGATTATCTTACAAGTTTAAAATCTTACAAGTTTAAATTATAAGTAATTTTAGTCAGTTATACTTACTCAACTAGTTTCTGTATACGGCAAAATATTACTGCAGAAATAACCTACCAAATAAGATTTTAACAGCGTTAGAAAGAATCAAACTCAATTTCAAATAAAAGATAAAGTTTAATTTAAAATTCTTGAGTAATACTTGTGTTAAAAAAAAAAAACTGAAACTGCATAATAATTCGTAAATATATTTACGACTTATGTGTAAATAAAAATATATATTTATGATTTTAAAGTAATAAATTTTTAAAAAAAATTACACTGTGTAAAATAGTTTAAAAAATTAAAAACATAAAAGTTTTACTCCATTTTGATAATTAATTAAAAATCTATCCAAAAATGTTAATTAAAAAAAAATACCCTGAAGGGTAGAAAAGCCCCACCTTGACTTATCAGTTTTCAATTCTATACTGATTATGACTCATGAGTACTCTTCTATTCACGTGCATGTTGCAAATAGCTGAAGCAAAAAGTAAAGCATCTTTTAGTCCTTACAGCTGGTTTGGATATTATGGAGTCATACAGCTACAATGCAACTATATACTTAAAACGTTTCACTGTTTTTAACTATCAAATAATCAAACTAATTAACTTTCTATTGCGTATTTGATTTTTTTTTTACAATAATGACTGTAAAAATAAAACATATAATTTCTTACATATTACTTAACCTTTATCCTTTATCACTATATCAACCTTAATGCGATTAATTGATTTATTTTTAAAAAAAAAATCTTGAAACTCAACATATTTTTAAGTGTTCAAAATTTTATTTCATATTTAAGAGTAAGACCTTGAATGTATAATATAATATTTAAAATTAGTTACAGAGATAGTAAAAATGTCTACACATATATCCTAATGGATTTGTTTATGCAAAGTAACAACACATTTCATATTATAATAGAGTATTTTTTTATAAAAATAAAAAATGTAATTTATATATTTCTTAATGTAATTTATGCGACCTTATTCTTGTAATGTATAAATAAATAAAAACAAAGCAAGTTTGCTTTGAATCCGTGCTGCTTATGATCATGAGGTTAAGAGGTTTAAATGTTTTTGGCTGCGCTTGTAAAATTGAAGTTAATGCCTTAAGGCTTCCGTGCTGTGTAAATATCTCAGCATCTCCGTGTTGCTAAATTAACAAGGCAAAGTTCCAATCCAAGTAGCTCTTATATGGGGCCAGATCAGACTTCAGGGACCATTCTTATAAAAATTCCCAGTTACTTTATTCAACACAAAACATGTTATTATGAATAATATGACTTTAAGAACAACAATAAGAATATATATCAGGCAGGCGCGCGCTGGCTGGGGTACTTAATTATTTCAATTTTTCAACAATTAAACTAATTAGGATACATCAATGGTATTTATATAATGTACAGTAATCTCACATCTTAATCTTAATCCAAATTCATTATTCAAGCCCTACTCATCTAGTAACATACATGTCGTTGTTCTTCTTAATTTCGAGAGACGACGTTCAGGGTATATTAATTAGTTTTAATTGATTGCCTTATTATTATTATTTTTTTTATTATTTCTCTCTAGTAACCTTGCGAAGTTACATGTAGGCATCTTCGAATATAGGTTAAAGTTTTAAGGAAATGTTTATTGTTAAGTTACATCAACAAAGTCCATATCATGCCTCAAAAGTTAACATTAATTGCAGACAAAAGGAAGTCTGTCTGTTACTTACATATATAGAGTAACTATATATATGTCTCTCTTTTCATTTTTTTTTCTTCTTTTAAATATTCATGTCTCTAAAGTATTACTTAAATTGTAAAAGATAAAAATGAATGATGTATTTTTTTGGTAGATTAAAAATGAATGAGATCCATTTAAGTAAAACAGAGACGCGGAAATAAAAATGGTCTTAACTATTTTAGTTTCCTTTTTGGCCCATGCACTTGGTAATTATTTATGAATGATGAAAGCCCCTCTTTCCTTATAGATCATAAGAGAAGCATCTTCTTCTTCGGCCAGAAAACCCACACATATAGCTAGGTCCCCCACCCCACCTTCATCCTTATCCTAATCAATAATCATGGAGGAGAATCCGTGGGGGAGTTGGTCTTCCGATATGGTAATAACTAATTACAATTATCATGCATAATATTTTACAATACTAATAGTTCTTTGATTAGATAGAGTATGATATATTAGTTTATATGCAAACATGATCTCCTCGAACTTTATATATAGGTTAATTAGTTTATGTTGATTAGGAAATGGATGATGAGGTTGTGAATGAAAGTTTGTGCGAGACGAACCCCTTTGATGAAGAGTTCCTAAGAGATATTCTGCTGCAGCCAGAAGAGGGCGGTGAAGATCTGAAAAACTCATCGATCATGTCGTCTCTGCTATGTGCTCAAGACACCTTATTTCCAACAACTTATATACTGTCTTTCGACAAATCCGCTGCTGCATTGTTACCAACTGAAACTGTTCATCGTGATTATTCTTCTTCCCAATTTCCCTCATCATCAAATTCAAGGGCCAACCATGGAACCAACAAGAAGCCTCGAAGCGCTTCGGAGTCACTGGATCACATCATGTCAGAGAGAAATAGGAGACAGGAGCTCACCAGCAAATTCATTGCACTTGCTGCCACTATCCCTGGATTGAAGAAGGTATCTATAATTACTCCTTTACTCATCAAATCATCATCTGCATGCCTTGTTAATTAGAATCAACCAAATGATTAAGTATTCTTTCTTGATATATATCTCATCTCAAAAAATATTAACCAATTAGAGTTTGGGAACCAGGGCATAGTAGCATGTGAAGTAATTAATGAGCTTTGTGAATATAATTAGTTATAGCCGATCGAGTAATCAAGAATGTTAATGGAGACAAGACGGAGGAGAATCCCACGAAGAAAGTCTTGACGAAAGAAATGACAATCAATTCAGTCTATTTAGATATAATTAGTGTTCTCATGAAAATATAATTAATTGTGGCATCCAAGCTACATATATAACTCTATTGTCATAACTCATAATATGGATATCATTATCAGTGTGGGGAACTGCTAAGTAAAACCCAAGTCTTTATGAAGCCAATGAATATCCGAATTAAGGATCTCCATGTATAATAGTATCAACAAGAGCATCATGTTTGGCTTCAGTGTTAGAATGTGTTTGTTACTGCTACTACTACACCGAGATATAAAATAATTCGCAAAGATTTGTCTTCAATGTTTAATTCATTTGCCTTTCAAAGAGTATATCTCAAATATTCACCTTTGAATAAGCTTATAAAACTAGGAAGTTGATAGCTAGAAAAGTGGAGACCACAGAAAGGTACACCTTTGAAGTAACGCAACGATGCAAAAAACAGTTGTATAATGTGCGGAACGAGGAGTAGACATAAATGGACTAATCAAGTGTACTGTGAGGTAAATGAGAGTACTCCCGTTAATATATTTGTGATAAAGTATCGAATCATTAAGCAATAGGTGGAGTACTAATTAATAAGGGTGGAAGACAGCATGTTCTGTACTGTCATGCATTTTTCAGACATGGGGTTTATACTTATATATTCAATTCTCATGATGCAAAATTATGCATATATTTGGTGTAGTGCTTCTAGTACTCGAGAATAAGTTCAATTTCTTTAATTTTTTCATAGAAAAATTATCAATAAGTAGGGTTTTATTTAGTGAGCTAATCAACAATTAGTTCATAGAGGAATAGATTTAGCCCTTATTGTAGGAAAGACCAACTCGTGAAGCAAGTTTGGAAGAATAATTAGGCATATGTTTGTTATTCATCTATTGCTTATTTATACTTAGAAAAAATGATAGAAGTGTATATAAGTGATGTAATATAATAAAAGAGAGATAAGAAAATTTGAAAAATATATATCAAATGTGTTTTTATAAAATTGAGATATTCATAATGATCTATATTAAGTAAAAACAAGTCATTGGCAGAAAAAAAATACATATATATATATATATATATATATATATATGAGTGAAGGTCATTCTTCTCAATATTTGTAATTTGAAATTATCTAATCTTTAGGCTATTTATAGTGTAATTATATTGATCTAAAATATATATTTAGAAAGTTTAGTTAAATTAGTTGAAAATGATATATAAATATTATAAATCTTTTAATATTGTGTTTGATTTCAATGAATCAAACCCAAAAAAATATCCCTTTGATAATAATTAAAGAAGCAATTATATATATGTGTATGTAATAACACAATACTTTAAACAGTTTTGTATAGAAATAGCAAACCTGTTCGTAAAGACATATGTATAACAATGTTGACATGGAATGGAAGGCTAAGGGCATAAGATGTGTGCCGTGTGTGAAACCATGTGCAGGAGAAGAGTAGCACGTGGAATGCGTGAATCATTTAAAACCAGATAGCCAGTTTAATTGAGACCTAGTCAACTTATCATCCTAATAAACAACTTAAAAAAAGTAGCTAAGAAAAGTAAAAATGGTAAAGAAAACTTGTTTAAAACAGATTTTTAAAAATTATTGTTTTCTTAATTTTTTTTAAAAAAATTAAGATATTTTTAAAGTAAATAAATGGTCGTTTGAATAGTTTATTTATAGAATATTATTATTGATTATTTACCAGGAACTTTTTATAATAATAATATAGAATTTCACTTACCTTAATTTTTATAATTTATATTAATTTATTATTTGATATATTATATAATATTAAAGATATGTATATATATATATATATATATATATATTATTGTTATTGGTTGAATCTTAATTTTGTCGGTTCAATTAATTATATATTTAATTCTAAAAGCATT
>PYAF01004508.1:0-74785 GCA_007407185.1 Glycine tomentella | reverse complement strand
GGGGGGGGGGGGGGGGGGGGGCGGATTTTGAAGGATAAAAGCATACCTCTCTTCAATCGCAAGTATCTTTGTTTTCCAAATGTCCTCATTTTTCACAAGATTCTCATTAAGCTGCAGATACAAAAACAATATAAACATTCGCAAAAAGATTTCTACTCCTTATGATATAGTGATGAGACAATAGAGAAGCCTTTGGCATGGTTATAACTTATATGGCATATTACTAAGAATTCTGCAGAAGAGAATTCCCACGAGTGGATTACAACTTACATCATCCAGAAATTTCTCCTCTTTCTTACATCTGTCAATCTTGGACTGAATCTTCTGCTGTTTAAGACTGATAGCCTTCTGAACAGCTTTGGAAATTTTTCTTTCAGATTCTTCTTTAACTTCTTGTAATAAGGATTCAAAATACTACAATTAATTTAATACAGAAATAGATTAATCAATACAAGTTAAAAAAAAAAAATTAATGTGTTTATACTATACAGGAGGCAAATAAGCAATGCTGGTAGGTTCACGGTAAATGACAAATGAAGGACACTTACTAGTTTTTGGTTTTCAAGTTGAGTAGCAAGCAATTCATTGTACTCATTGACAATCTGTAAAAGAAAATATATTTATATAATGTGTGAAAAATTAAAACTCCTCATAAACATACATAAATCTAAGAATTGAGCAAACTACTAAATTAATCTTGCAACATTACAGCTTCAACTTTACTATTAAGTATAGCCTCATTCATGGCATTATCTTCTCAGGTGCAACTTCCACATCCATTGTCTGCATGTGCACACTGAGTGTTCAGCTCAGCCAACTTCCCATCAGTTTTGGACTGAATAAGTCTATGAACATAGTTGTCTCCCACATAATCCCAAACTCGTTTGGTTTCCACTTCTAGGGAATAGCAATGCTGCGTCTCTTTCCAGTGTATTATAGCATGTCCTCCCCCCTTGTATCTGGATCAAGATTTATTTACCTACCAGGACAACTTGAGCTCGCGCTGCAAGGACACCAATTTGAATATATACCTTGAGAAGGATTAAAACGAGGGTTTACATTGTTTTTGCCTTGAGAAATGACAAGTTGACAATGACTCTCCTACACTCTTTATAACGTTTTTTTTTTTTTAATTAAAAATCGTAATCTCATTTTTTATTTAACGATCATCATCTCTCATTATTTAAAAATGAGACCAACTAAATTTAATGATTTTTAATAAATTATAGATAAATCATAAAAAAAAAGTGTTAAAAGAATGTAGCTAGTATTTCTTTTTCTTTTCACTTGGATAATTTAAGACATCTAGCATGAGGATATTTCGGCGCTGCAAAACAATTTTAATTAATGGAGGTCTCATTGTTTGATCACACCTCTAAGCAAAGGGTTATATTCAATTATTCATATATCATATATGCATAGTAGTAGACACTTGAGACGAAATGTAACATTCAATCATTTGAGACGTTTTAAATTTGGTGTGTCGTGTGCGTGCTCCATCAAACGTCATACGTAAAAGATGTTCAAATTACAGAAGCGCCATGAAAAAATTGAATCTCTATTAATCTTTTTATTTTTAAAATAAGACAGACTCCATTAATCATTATTCCACTATTACAAGCGACCTCGCATGCAAGGGAAACAAGATAATCCATTCCCAGGTACAAGAATACAAGATAACAACCTTGCTACTTTAGAAAGTTCAATCATACATAGGCTGGGTGTGGAAACCGAAATACATGATGCAGAAGGAAGCCAAACTTGGGAGATTCTCTCAGCTTTGGCAGTCGTAGTGATCTCCAGGATAAAAACCAGAACCCAAAGTTCTATGGCAAGTTGGTCTCGAGATCACACTGTAGCAGCACCAGCAGGAACGTTAGATTCGACTGACTTCAGTATCTCTTCACCTAGTTGTTTGCATCCTACCAGCTTCTGCATCAATACACAATCCAAACATCAAGTTTACTCAGCAAAATAATTCCAAAAATTAATCAACGAGAAAATAATATGAAGTGTGATTAAAAAAGGACCGAAGTCTTTTCAACATTAATGAAAGATATGCTTACCGTTCCTGCAGAATATATGTCACCAGTTCGAAATCCCCTGTTCAAAGTGTCCATCACTACATTCTCTATTCTTTTAGCTGCCTTTTCTTCTCCTAGGCCATACCTCAAAAGCATAGCAGCACTAAGAACAGTAGCAAATGGATTTGCCTTGTCCTGTATATAAATAACTGTGCTGTTGTTAAGCATGCCGGCAGTCAAAGCAAATCAAATAAACGGAAATAAAAGACACCAACCTGTCCGGCAATATCAGGTGCAGAACCATGTATGGGTTCAAAAAGTCCAGGTCCCTGATGCAATTAAAATCCAAAACTCAACGAAGTTACTTGCCACATAACATAGCACAAATTGCAAAATAAACTTGAGAAACATGCTCATAATCGATTGTGGATATTTTTTTCATACCGAAGCCCCAAGGCTAGCAGAAGGAAGCATCCCAATACTTCCAGTGACCATTGAAGCCTCATCTGATAATATATCGCCAAAAATGTTGTTTGTCACCATGGTGTCAAACTGAAATTTCAGAGTTAGATATTATAACACTTGCATTTTAACCATCAAAAGATTTTTTGCTTGTGAATATAAATTTGCATAGCCATAAGTAAAATGAAAGATAAATTACACTAAATTATTCCATGAGCAAACCTGTTTTGGATCGCGAATTAGTTGCATTGAAGCATCATCAACATACATATGTGAGAGCTCAACATCAGGATATTCTTGCGCTATTGCCAAAAATCTCTTTCTCCATAACATTGATGCCTGGAGAACTCAAATATAGTTAGTATAGGAACTGGAACTAAATATGCCACTAGTATCTTCTTGTTCATTTCCCCAAGTATCCAAAGCATGCACAAATTTTCAATATCCAGTGAACGAGGAAATTCCATATATAGGTTATTTGCATCTGCAGAAACCTCCATACAGTTTCCATGGGTTAATTATTTTATTTCCTTGTACAGGTACTTCAGGATCAACTAAAACCTATCACAGCATATTTCAACCTAATCAACAACAATACTCCAGACTCCTGTGGTATAAGCGAGACATCTTCAAAGATTTCCGTCTAGTATTTTTAAGTTTTTATTGAATTGACAGTAGTGGCTAATTAATAATTAATAATATCAAGATCAACAAGAATCACTAGAAAAATGAACCCAAGACATATTCCCACCATGGATTAATTATCAATGGAATCATCATATACGATTTTAGACAAGCAAAGCATTACTAATTATATTATTTTAAATCTATCTCACTGTGCTTTAGAAAAGAAGCCACTAGATCTCAGGACCAAGTGACTATCAAGTTACAAAAAGACATACAAAATCAGAGTTATGTGCTCATTAACTACTATGTTTACAACTCACCAAAAAAGAAAAAACTATTATGTTTATGTGCTCATTAACTATTTACAAATATAGGTCAACAGAACATTGCATTTTTTGGAGAAATATAAAAATGTTAACAGAAAGAGTGTAGCCATGTTTTATACTGAAGTTGTCTTGAAAGATATCTGGAACACCTAATCTAAGCAGAATCTTAAATAAGACAAAACAACTGAGACGCATTTTCTTTGAGCATGATTGAATCTTCCAATTTCCAGTTTAAGCAATTTGAGGCATGCAACTAGATTCTAGAGTTAGAAAATGTAAGTATAGAATAGCACTAGTATTCTCATTATATCAACCAAGGCCATATTCAGCTGGAACTTGGAAGGCATCTGCCATTAACTCTTTTTTTTTCTTCTGTATACACATCATACAATGGCAAAAACATCACAGTATCCCTGAATAAGTTTCATGAAGTAATCCAGCAATACATACCTCTAGTACATTGGCTTTGTCAACAGAGCAAAGTTTCCCACAACGCTTCTGAGCAACCTTAAATGCAAAATGAGCTATGCAATCTATCTGTTATACCAATTATTATTGATCACACAGTCATAGATCCAGAGATAATACAGAAATTTGTTAAAGATACAGCTCCAGAAAAAAACTAAAAGTCCCTTTAAAGGAAAGAAAAAGGTGAAATCCGCATCTGCATATAGTACATTCCTAGGGAGTTTGGATAACAAGTGACATTAGATTCTAGTTCTAGTCCATAAAATCATAGTGACACCATGAAAAAGCTCAAGCTAGTATTTGTTGCTTCATTTTAACACATGATTTTTTAATCAATAATGCTAAAAGTGAAACACATAATACATCCTTCCTCGTAGACAATGTGTCGCGACCCTAAACTAGAAATGGGTAAAAGAAACAGATTTTATTGAATTGACAGAACAAAGGAGAGAGAGATCTCGTCCAAATATTTCCTCTTCATAGAGGATGTCTCCTTTCACAAAGAGCAAAGCACAAATGAATGAATCCCCTTCCTCTACATTCCTCTATTTTTTACCTCACTCCTCGACTAACTAACTAATATCCTAACTGTCTTAACTAACTTCATCTTCCATCTCTCCTAACTCCTAACACAATTTTACCTGTTTTAATTAAAGATCTTAAGGATACCCCAGCTTCGGCTTTTAGTCAAATTAGAGATATTTTTCAATTTCCATAATAACTGGCCATCATTCAATCAATACCAAATCATTTGGAATGATTGTACAACAAGAAACTCCGCTCAAATCCTTCACACGAGTTCTCTTTCACGGAAATATACAAGTGGATGCTTCAAAGCCTTCATCAACCTTCATTAATCTGTTGTAATTCATATCTATTTTATAGCTCATGTGTAATAAAATCATTTTATAATAGTAAGATACCTCATGTGTAGCATAAATCTCAGTATTAAAGCCAATCTCTTCACCATTTTCATTGGTGCCAAAGCCCCTGGGTTCTCCAAAATAGATACCTAAATAATAACAGAGCAGCAGCAACAAGACTTAGTCCAGTTAAGGAAAAATAGATGAAGAATTCACATTTCAAAATTTAAATATTATATAGGAACATCATGAAAGCAGAATCAGAACACGACAGACCTCCAGTGAGTTCCCTTATATAAGCATTATATCGACCCCTTCAGCAACCTCTCTCTTCAAAGTTGAAGCATCCACTAACTACAGAAGAATATAACACAAATTAAAATTACTTTGCACACTGTTACCATATCATAAAATACATCCCTAAGATTTTCCTGATCTGTCTTCCGTTCCAAGGGACAACAAGCAAAACAGGGATATGTAATTTTTTCTAATAAATTTCAACCAATTAATTGTTCGAGAATGTGTTTATCCTTGACCTTAACTGTATTGAATGAGAAAATGCAGTAAGAAGAAAATATTTTTACCGGAGAGTATAGGGTAGCTGGTCTAAGATTTGCAAATACTCCAAGCTCTTTACGTATCTGAAGCAAGCCAGTCTCAGGCTTGAGATGTTTATCGTTCTTATCCCATTTATAACCTCCAACAGCACCAAGCAGAACGGCATGAGATTGCTTAGCGGCAGAAAGGGTCTCATCGGGTAAAGGGACTCCGGTGGCATCCAATGCAGCTCCACCCATAAGAACATCTCGGAACTCGAATTTGATCCCTTCGAGAGAACCCACGAGGACAAGAACGTCTTTGGCCACAGAGATGATTTCGGGGCCGATTCCGTCGCCTGGAATGAGAGTGATGCTGTAGGAAGAAGGGGGCGAAGCGCAACACCTCAGACTCAGAGGAGGGGTTGACCTTCGCAAAGGGAATGACCAAAAGGGTCTCGCTAGTTTGCATTGGAACAGTTGCAGAGAAGCCGCCATTTCTTCTGCTGCTTCAACGAGAACAACTGTGACTCACTCAGATCAACTTCTATCTTACTTTCACTCTATTATTTTGGTAAAGTTATGTTTAACCTAGTTTCGGATTATTAACTCTCACAAATTTACATTTTCATTTTTTTTATATATTTTAAAGAGAGAAAATATATCAAGGTTAGAAGGAAGGCGCCGGCGCATTGAGTGAGAGAGAGGGAGAGAGAGCAGAGAAACGGAAAGATGAGTCGTGGGATGATTTCCATTGCACGTTCAAGTCTCCTTCGACCCTTTAAATGGCATCTACCCACAGCCACAACCACAGCTCCTCTCCTTCAACAACGACTCCCACTTCCTCATGCTCGACATCCTCGGCAAGTTCTTCGAGTTCAAGCTCTGCTGGGACCTCATTCGCCTCATGCTCAAGTATAAAAATTTATATCCAGACTTAAATATTTTTTGATACCTCAAATTTGAGATGCTTTTGGTTTTGGTCTCCCAAAATAAATTTTGTATTTTTTAATATCTCAAATTCAAAAAAATGATATTTTAGTCGCTCTGGCAAGATGATAATAATTAAGCTTGTGACGTGATAGTCTATTTCATAATTTGTGGTTGTTTATAGTTACCATAATTTTATTTTGGAATTTAAATTTTAAATATAATTTTTTGTGGTTTTAAATCACCAAAATATATTAAAGCAAAAAAAAAAAAAAAGACATGACGCCCACAATGGTTTTTGTAACAATTTAGAAAATCATGTTGCAAAGATGAATAGGCATGTATTCACTTGCATATGCTGGTTCTTGTGTTTGGGGATAAGGACAATCAAATTTTTATTAATGACAAAGGGATCTCCCTAGCCATTTAAAATGGACAACGTTAATATGGTAATATCCCTTTCCAACCACATTCCATAACTTCTAATAGATAATTGGGGAACCATCCACTATTGGGGCATTTGGTAGGTTGCATCTGGAAAAGAAAAAAAAATCGACCACTTTAAACACTAAACTCCAACTTCAAATTTTTTGAAGAGTTGGTTTTAATTTGTCATCAACTATTTTGCAAGCTGGTCTATATTTAATAGTCATTTGATAGTCATTATGAATTAAGTCGATCAAAGAAATAATTTGCTAAAATAACCTCAATCTCCTCATCTTTAGTGTGAAAGAATCACTTGCATCATCATTGAGATGTTGTGTGACATTTATTCAATTTCTTTAAGAAGTTTAAGATAGAATGAATGTTCTCATCCGTTTTTGAAAGTCAAAAAGTTCGTCATCTTTGTGTTAGTACCCTTTATTTTACAACAAATAACCTAAGTTACTTTCTATTTCTTGGACCCTCACACTCATATCATCTATCTACTTTAGCTTTTGCATATGTTTAAAGTTTATGTGCCCTTCTTTTATTTTCTTTTTTAACTCATCAAAATTTTGATCAACCTCAAAGTTTTAGTCTAACACCTATTTCAAAAATATTGGATTGGATATGGAGTTGTCACCTTGTATCCAAAAATGTTATGCGACAATGATATTGAGCCCAATCCTACTAGGCCCAAACATTATCTCTGAACCCATATGGGGCAAAGATTATGTGTCCAAGCACTTTTGACTCTAATCAACTATGTTTTGTTGTGTTTATTTATTTTACCTAAAAGCCTTGATCATGCCAAGTGTCTAGCATAGATTATTGGACCGTTGTAGCTAGCCTATTTATTGGCTATTGTTGTAAGGTTTGGACGATGAATGAAATTGTCAGTAATTAATTTATTTTAGATATTTTTCTGGGATATTTTTAAAATAGTCTTTCCCCTTCCTTAGAATTATAGTTACACTGTAATATACAACCTCACACTCTTTATCATGGACATTAAGAGAGTCTTCTCAAAATTGTACATTTTGATTTTCATCCTTCCGTTTCTTTCCAAACTTAACCAAGATTGGGTTTAGACGGTTCACTAGTCTCAAATTTGCCTCAATATCAATAAATGTTTTTTTGGGTACATTTTTTTTGTTACATAAGTGATTGATTCTACATTAATCAAATAAAGTTAAGCAAGAACAAATATACTAAACATTACTTAAAACTTATAACACCTAATTTAAGAAACTAATTATCTTGTATTAAATTCATTTTTTGATCATGTGTTATATGAAGCTCAATGGATGTATTCTCTCAATAAGAAGAATACAAATATAATTTTATTTGGTGATTAATTAAGGAATTATTTTATTTCTTATTTTTCTATTTAACAATTCGAATAGAAATAAGGATGATTGCACAATTAAAGAATTGTAATAATCATTGGTGACATGAATATAAATTAAAAAAAAAATAGAATCTAATCAAATCTATGGACTATTACTTAGTACTACGTGTGGATATGGCACAATAAGCAAGAACATGTTGATTGGGGATACCTTTATTCGAGTGTTTAAGCTTTGAGATTCAATTTAGATCCACTAAATCGTGTATCGCTTCGCGAGTGACGACATTGTTCCATTGAATGCCAGCTCAAAAAACATGGTTACCGTTAGATGGAGGTCATCTATGAAGTGTTGGGTTACTTTTAATTAATACTAATGGGTCAACTAGAAGTCAATGAAGTTTGATAGGTTGTAGATGACTTATTAGAGAAATAACATGTAAATGGATATGAATTTTCGAAAAGAGACATCGACTACAACTTTCATACTAAGAATAAAATGAGCATTACATTATTGGTACTTGATAGGTAAAATATGAATAAAGGGAGTATATTTTTCTCCCCCAGAAAATTATTCTAGTTTAACATTAATTTTAAAAAATCAAATCTAAGAAATAAATTGTGTGTATTATTTTTAATAGAAGAAGCATTTATTTTTGGAAGAATTTTTTTATGTTTTTTTTTTACTGAATAGGAATTTTTTTAATGTAATGCAAGGGTAATAAAAATATATAGTTATTAAAGTAAATTGATTTTTACAAGTAAAAACTTTTATTTATTTTTAAATTACACCTAACTTGTCTGACGGAAAAAGAATATTTTAAATGATAATTATAATTTTTCATATATTTTAATTTAGAGCTATAAGTCAACAAATTTGACTATTTGTTTTGTAAGGACAACAAATTTAACTTAATGAATAAATTAAGTTGATTTGACATCATTGTTAGATTAAGGTCAAGGCCATTAATTTAAAACAAAGCTTATCATTTTATTTAATAATAAAAATAAAGAAATTTACACAAGTTCGAAGGCTTTACAGATAAATAGGCCTTGTCTCCACGCCTAAGTTTCCTTCCAAGTTCACGAGTCAGATACGCAACCGGTAACACTGTTCACGCCACCGCCGGAAAATTTGCAACCACAATCTGCCAGCCACCATCAGGTTCGCTTTCTCTCTCACACTCTATCTCTCGTCGTTGATCTTGCTCAGAAAAAAGAAGAAGCTATTATTGCATTCACCGTGATTGCTAACGTCTTAATTGAAAGGCGGAGTCGGAAAGAGACATATTTCGTTCTAAATTCGAATCATTGGGATGTAATAGGATTCGATTTCTTTGAAGAAAATTAGAACGGAACACCGTTCATCGAAGCCAATTTTGGAGAACGGATTTATAGATAGGAACAAAAATGAGGGAATGCAGAATCTAATATTGGAATTTTGTCCTTTGCTTCCAAAATTAATTACTAGACAAGCCATTTTGTTCTTCGGTAGGGAATTATTACTTTTGCATGCATCCTAGGTTTTCATCAAGGGAGACCTTAGACTCAATAATATCTCTGAAACTTTGGTTTTTAACCGTACCAAATGACGTCATGTAATCCATGTAGCTGACTTCACCTAGTGGGATAAGGCTTTGTTGCTGTTGTTGCATGCATCCTAGGTTTAAGCATGGTAAATTGGCATTCTAAGTGGTATAAACCCTTGTCTGTCGAGGGAAAAATTATTTGGTTTGTTTAGCTGTTGCTGTGACTAATATTTATGGATGGGCGGTTTGGCTCTGTGAAAACCAATGATTTCTATTGATTATCTTCTTAGTTTTTCAGACAGTTATTATATTCATCCTTTATACACTCCTTTAGGACTCCGATTTGACAAGAATATTCTGTTTTTGGTGTTTCAGTTGATTAAATTTGATGGATAACAATAATTGGAGACCTAATCAAGGCACTGAAGCCAATATGGATACTGGTGATTGGAGAGGTGGATTGCAGCATGAGTCACGCCAAAGAATTGTTAACAAAATGTAAGATTCAGTTTTAATTTTGTATCGCGGATATAATTTTGTAATTTTTTTTATTAACGTTTCATATCAGATATAAATCACTGATTTCATACATTGGCAACATTTCCATGAGGATTCTGGTTGTCTTTTCTACAAGAAATGATAAATGGATGTATGTGAAAGAACTTAAACAATGCAAATAAATTATGAAACTTGTGCTCAGAACAAACTTTTGCTATCATGATGGGTGCCTTAGAATATGGGGCACTTGCTTATTCCTTACTATTTTAGATGTCTCAAAGGAGGAGTATGAACAAGCTTTATTTTTTCCATGCCCTATATTTGCTAGCATTTGGTGTGTTTGGTTGGAGGTTACTGCCATTATTTTCAAAGAGGAGTGTGTTTTTTCTGCATACTGATTAGGATTGTGTATTTTGCTCCCTTATGACGGAGGTTATACTTATTTTCTCTTCATGGAATGTGTGACAGATGGATGTTTAGTAAAAAACTATAGTACTATAAGTAGGATTTATTTTTCTTATGTTTTACATTTTAGAAGTTTCTGACACCCATTCTACTATATTATTTTTCTGAATAGTTTGATTTCAATGAGGTCTTCTTACATGCTACAATCTTGTAACATTTGAGGATTGTATATTACGATATTACCTTAAAATTTCAATAATTTGTATTATTTAGTCACCAAACTCCTGTTTTTCATTTTTTATAGAATGGACACATTAAAAAGACATCTTCCTGTTTCTGGTCAAGAGGGATTGCATGAACTTCGGAAGATTGCTCAAAGGTTTGAAGAGAAGATTTTTACTGCTGCAACAAGCCAGGTACATTTCTAATTTCTAATTTCAGATTTATCAATTTATGGTTATGTGTACGGACGTATACAATATGAAAGATTGAAGATTTAATGTGGTATTCCCTAATTTCAGTCTGATTATCTACGGAAAATATCTTTGAAGATGCTTACGATGGAGACTAAATCCCAGGGCTCCATGGCCCCCAACTTACCTCCAAATCAAGGTGGTCCTAGTAATAAACCTGCTGATCCAGGTTAGCCTTTAGGAACCCTGGCATAGTGGTAGTATTCTCATTCTGACAGGATCTAACTCTGAGTTATTTCAAGTCTTTCAGCTTAAGTTGTTGGGACTTTATTGTGTCCTATTGATGTGAAATATCAAATATAAAATATCATTAACATTTTTGTTTTTCCTCTGCTATATGATCCTTGTTGTTTGTCTTGAATCTTTCTTCCTTTAAATTTTTTACATTGATATTGTTCTTGTGTTGTTAATAGTTCATTTGAATCCTGATGTTATATTGTACTTGTTTTGGGGGGTTTCTCTTACGCCAATCATTATTTATTTAATAGGACTTGGTATTCCACCTCAAGTTCACAATCCAGGGCAGCAACATCCTATTCCTATGCCCAATCAACCTCCGAATCGTCAACAGCTTCTACCTCAGAACATTCAAAATAGTATTGTGTCTCAACCTTCGAATATGGCCCAGGCTCCCATCCAAAATGTTGGGCAGAATAATCCCAACATGCAGAATATTCCTGGTCAGAATTCGGTGGGGAGCACCATTAGCCAAAATTCCAACATGCAAAATATGTTTCCTGGTTCCCAGAGACAAATTCAAGGAAGGCAGCAGGTTGTTCCCCAACAACAACAGCAGCAATCACAAAATTCGCAGCAGTATATCTACCAGCAACAAATGCAACAGCAACTTATGAGGCAGAAGATCCAACAACAACAACAGCAGCAGCAGCAGCAACAACAACAACAGCAGAATCTTTTACAATCAAATCAGTTGCAATCTTCTCAGCAACCTGCCATTCAAACATCAACTGTTATGCAGCAACCTTCCATGATGCATGCATCTCTACCTAGCATTCAGCACAATCAACAGTCTAATAATCAACAATCAACACAGTCCGTGCTTCAGCAACACTCCCAAGTTATCAGGCAACAGCAACCCCAACAGACTTCAATCATTCATCAACAACAAACACCGATGACCCAACAGTCAATATTACCTCCACAACAGCAACAGCAGCAGCAGCAGCTTATGGGGGCACAGGCAAATGCACCAAACATGCACCATACCCAAATACTTGGGTCACAAAATAATGTTGTTGATTTGCAGCAGCCACAGAGGTTACTTACACAGCAGAATAATCTTTCAAACCTGCAGCAGCAACAGTTAATAAATCAGCAAAACAACCTATCAAATATGCATCAACAGCTGGGTAATAATGTCCCTGGGTTACAGCCACAGCAGGTCCTTGGACCTCAATCTGGCAACTCAGGCATGCAAACAAGCCAGCACTCTGCACACGTGCTACAACAATCACAGCAAAATGCATCAAATTTGTTACCATCTCAAGTGCAGCAGTCACAGCCTCAGGCTCCACAGCAGCAATTGATGCCACAGATTCAATCTCAACCTGCACAATTGCAACAACAGTTGGGTTTGCAACAGCAACCAAATCCCTTGCAACGAGATATGCAGCAAAGACTTCAGGCCTCAGGTCCCTTACTTCAACAATCAAATGTTCTTGATAAACAAAAGCAGTTATACCAATCACAAAGACCCCTTCCAGAAACTTCATCCAGTATGTAAAATTGCTACTATGCATTTTTCTGTGTCTTTTATCTTTAGTCAATTGATGGTTCTAAGGTGATCAAATTTGTGATCCTACCTACTGCCTTGGATCATAAAGAAGGTAGACACAAATTGTGTGATCACATCATGGAATATAAGATCCCCTCTTATTTTTTAATTTATTTTATGGTAATTGATCCCCCTCTTATTTAAAAACTATATTTCAAACATATATAGGTAGGATAACTTTGAAATTGTTACTGACATTGGAATAACTCTTATTCAAAATACATTATAGATGTAAGTCTAAGCCCTGTCTGCCCAACAAAAGAATCAGATGGTCTAAGCCCTCTAATAAAAACCAAGGTCACTAATTAAAGATACAAATCACAACATTAAAACACTAAAAGATTGACCAGATAAATGGAATTTTGTGAGGGTTGGCCAGCAAAATGTAATATTACAAAAACAGATCAAGGACTGGACAGAACTTGCATAGTAATTATTAGTATAGTTTGTTAGGCTTTCTGTTATGACAGCTGTCATCTCTAACTAACTTTAAGTTAGTACTGAGTGTAACTCAGTCTTTGTAGCTTTTGATTCATATTTCAGAATACAAAAATATTTCACTGAAATTCTCTCTGAAGTCTGAGCTCTATTATGGTATCAGAGCATGGTTTGATTCCTAGATCTATTTCATGGATTCTGTGCACAACAACGCTTCTCCTCCTCCTTCCCCATTGACACCTATTCATGCAGAGCCCATATAGGCTTTTCCTCTGGCGCTATCTGTTACCTTCTCACACACCATATCCGAAAAAATGGATGTAATATTAGAACACTCTAGCGGAGTGCAGACTGAAGCAGCCATTGGCAGCTATGGGATTCAAATAGTAGTCAGTAGAGTGGTTTTCAATAGTGGCCATTGCGCCTGCGATATCGCCCAAAATAAGGGGGCACTACGATGATATGGGTTGCAAAAACCCATTTTTACCCTTGAAAAGTGATTTTTTTTTTGGTGGGGTGGGGGGGGAGGGGAAGGGGAGATGCAAAGTTGTTTTTTTTTTTTTTTTTTTTTGCTCAGCAAAGATTATATATATATATATATATATGAGGGAAAAAGGTACATGTATAACCAAAAATACAACCTATCAACAGACAAAACAAAACTGTGGCTATCTAATACATGCGAGGTGCATGGATTAGAAAGCCAAAGAACTTGCTGAAGATAAGGCTCACACCCCTCCAAAAAAGAAATCACTTATGTTAAAACCTCCCCCTAATGCAGAAACCTTCCTTAATATGACTAGACCAGAAGTGGAAAGCGATATTAAATCCTTTCTCTAGGTTAGATAACCAGGAGCAGCAGAAAAAAATAGCATCCTCCAACAGCTTATGTCCATTGAAGCTGGCACCATGGAACACTATCCGGTTTCTATGGTGCCAAATGCACCATGACAGAGTTACCCACCATATCTGCCATCTCTTGGTCTTAAGATCATTGGGACCGTAGTAGGCATGCTGTAAAAAATGTTCTTTAGGATTTATTGGGAGTGCCCCTTGAATGTTTATCCAATTCATGGACTCCCACCATAACGGCATAATCTTAAGGCAACTGAAAAATAGATATGGCGCGTCCTCTTCAGAACACCTACAAAATGGGCAGCTGATATCAGATAGTGGTATATTCCTGCTGCTTAGATTCTTCTTAGTAGGTAAGCGATCCCTTAGCAGCCTCCAGGCAAAACATGAGGCTTTGCTAGGGATATTTAACTTCCACATAACCTTAAATACCTCCTCTTGGTTATTTCTCCGCTATTTTATAATTCTTTTATTTTGCTTTAGAAACATAATAAGACTTGAAACCCTTCTTCCTTGACCATTGTACAAAAGGTTACCTCTATTGACTTTTGTTTCTTCACTTTTTACGTGACTTTTTTTCCCCTTGTGTTTGTTCTATCTTCTTCCTTTAAACTTCCGAGTCCTCATTCAGCTACTTTTTTTCTTCTAATTTGTTATGTTCTTTTTCTGTTAATTTCATTATCGCCTTTCATTAATATGCTCTTATTACGCCTAGATTGGTGGTAATTGTGTGTGTAAATTGTGGCTTATTATTGATTACTTTTTTTATCTGCAAGTGTTAGTAGTTAATATTTATTACTATGTTCGTATTGCACCTAGGTTGGTGGTAATTGTGTGTGTAAATTGTGACTTATTATTATCATGAATATCTTTAATTTATGTGTAGTGTAAATCAGTGGTCCATAGGTTAAGCCACTTTGTGCAAGTATCTTTGTGAAAAGTTGCCATCTTTTTTTGGCCTTGAATGCTCATGTATGTGTGAGATATCCTTTGTAGCTTCTCTGGATTCAACAGCACAGACTGGACAGTCAACTGGAGGTGATTGGCAAGAAGAAGTGTATCAAAAGGTAATATACTATTTTCTCATCATCTCTTTCTTTAGTAAATTGGGTTGAACAACAGATATCTGTCAAATGAACCCTAAAATAAAATAATGAAGATTGATGGCTTTTATTGTGATAAATTTTCAGCAAGAACATGGAACTCTTCACTAGTCTTGGAAAAATAATGAGAACTTTTCTTAAATCCATACTGTTCAATGGTTATGCGGATGACTCTCATCCTACACATAATATGTCTGAATAATGTGTACTGCAGCAGTAGAAACTACTGGTGCTTTACCCAAAAAGGTTTTTTATTTTTTGGTTTTCTGTCTGCAGTTAATTTCTTTGATTACTATCTTTTTGTCCTCTATTAGTTACTTGCATTGAGAAAGACTCATTGTAGTTGTAAATATGATTGTGTTGATATGAGTGAGATTTTAAAGTTTTCAATTCAATATCGTGGTGTCAGGTACTCAGGTGCATGTGTGCATGGTTAACATCTCAATTTTAAGCATGAAAGTGAAACTTGCAATTTATGATGCATTACAAAATTGGAAAATAATTCTTATCCTTTCTTAAGGCATCGGTGGTACATATCTTCTTGCACAAGAGATTACAAGGTTTCTAATGCATTATTTTTTTTTATTCTGTTGATTTTAACTGGCAGATTAAAGCTATGAAGGAAACTTACTTGCCAGAGTTGAATGAAATGTTTCAAAAAATAGTTAGTAAACTTCAGCAGGTACGTTTAGTCATGCAAATTTTTAATATCTTCTATGGATAAAGAAGCCTTTTCCATTATTACGGCAAACTCTGGAGATTGCACTGTGTGCTAATCAAGTCATCACCCTTCTTGAAACCCTTTATTGTTTTTGTTTTTACTCATTATTTTTACTGTGTTTAACCTTGTATCTTTTCATTATCAGCATGATTCCCTTCCAAAACATGATTCCCTTCCGCAACAACCCAAGTTGGAGCCACTTGAAAGGCTGAAGGTATTTAAAATGATGCTGGAACGAATTATATCGTTCCTTCAGGTTTCCAAGAGCAACATCTCACCTAGTTTCAAGGAGAAACTGAATTCATATGAGACGCAGATTATAAATTTTATAAATACAAATAGACCTAGGAAAAACATGCCTGGACATCTTATCCCACCTCATATGCATTCCATGTCACAATCACAACCCCAAGTTACTCAAGTGCAGTCTCATGAAAATCAAATGAACCCTCAGTTGCAAACAACAAATATGCAAGGCTCTGTAGCAACAATGCAGCAGAATAATATTGCAGGCATGCAGCATAATTCTCTGTCTGGTGTATCTACAGCACAACAGAGTAAGATGAATTCAATGCAACCAAGTACCAATTTAGATTCAGGACCAGGAAATGCTGTGAACTCCCTGCAACAGGTTCCAATGAGCTCACTTCAACAGAACCCTGTTAGTGCTCCTCAACAAACTAATGTTAACTCCTTATCTTCACAAGCTGGGGTTAATGTAGTTCAACCAAATCTTAATCCCCTTCAGCCAGGTTCTAGTATGCTTCAACACCAGCAACTAAAACAACAGCAGGAACAACAGATGTTACAGAATCAACAGTTAAAACAACAATATCAGCGGCAATTGATCCAGAGAAAACAACAGCAGATCTTACAGCAGCAGCAGCAGCAGCAGCAGCAACAACAACAGTTACACCAGACATCAAAGCAGCAGCTGCCTGCACAGTTGCCAACACATCAAATACAACAACTTCACCAAATGAATGATGCAAATGACATAAAGATGAGGCAAGGAATAGGTGTTAAGCCAGGGGTCTTTCAGCAACATCTTACTTCCAGTCAACGCTCAGCTTATCCCAATCAACAGATGAAAGGGAGTCCTTTTCCTGTTTCTTCTCCCCAACTCCTTCAGGCCACATCTCCTCAGATTCCACAACATTCATCTCCTCAGGTTGACCAACAAAACCACCTTCCATCTCTCACAAAAGTTGCTACCCCTCTGCAATCTGCTAACTCACCTTTTGTGGTACCCACTCCTTCACCTCCCTTGGCTCCATCTCCAATGCCAGGGGATTCTGAAAAGCTGATTTCTGGTGTTTCATCGATCTCAAATGCTGCAAATATTGGATATCAACAAACAGGGGGTGCAGCAGCACCTGCTCAATCCCTTGCCATTGGAACACCTGGAATATCAGCCTCTCCTTTACTTGCAGAGTTCACTGGTCCTGATGGTGCTCATGGTAATTCTTTAGCACCCATTTCTGGAAAGTCAACTGTTACTGAGCAGCCTATTGAGCGCCTAATAAAAGCGGTTAGTCTAGTGGATCTTAGGCTGGCCTGATCAGTGGCTGTGACCTTTAAGTTTTTTATGAATTTGACAATTAAACTACATAAAGGTTTCCATAATTGTTCAACTGACAAATTTATGTCCAATCATGGTTCCAGGTGAAATCAATGTCACCCAAAGCATTAAGTTCTGCTGTCAGTGATATTGGTTCAGTTGTCAGCATGAACGATAGAATAGCAGGATCAGCTCCAGGAAATGGATCCAGAGCTGCTGTTGGCGAAGATTTGGTTGCTATGACTAATTGTCGTCTTCAGGCTAGAAATTTTATCACCCAAGATGGTGCCAATGGAACTAGGAGGATGAAGCGCTACACTAATGCAACACCCTTGAATGTTGTAACTTCTGCTGGTAACATGAATGACAGTATCAAGCAGTTAACTGCTGAGGCTTCTGATTTGGATTCAACTGCAACATCTAGATTCAAGATGCCGAGGATTGAGGTACTTATTTTTATTTATAATTGATATCTTTTACCATCGATGTCTTATTTTTTGGGCTTGCTATTGCAATTTATTAATGGGCTTTAACACATGATGAATGACATATGCACCAACACATTATGTAATTACTTTTGTACCCTTTCTGTCTACAAGGATTCAGACTCAAAAAACAATGCTACTAGTTCAATATAGAAGTATGTAGAAAGGTGAAATTTCGTGTTCTCATTTTGATGGTGAAATATATCTAGAGGCTATATATCAAAATGCATTGTAGATTTCATACTAATGATATCAACAACCAACTAAATGTTTGATGCCTGAGAAAAACACACTTAACACAACAAACAAGGATCCAGGTGGGGCAAGTGGAAAGAAATAAACATGTGGTGATATATTTGAACTGATGCACAGTTTTATTTCATGAAAGTGCAAGTTATTTGCAACTAGCAGTATTTTGTACATGTATCAAAGGATAAAATCTAGTTTATACCTTTGTTTATGATTTTTCAGGACATTTTTGCTGGATCTAGTCAAAATTTTGAGATAGGAATTGCTGAATTAGATACTCATCTGTTATATTAATTTGATCAATTTAATTGTTAAATGTTTATCTCTATGTTTCAGATGGTTCCTTTTTAGTCTTTTTCCTCCTCATCTCCCCCTTCCTTCTTTCCCCCTTCTTTTCTTTTATCTTATTTCCTTTTCTTTTATCTTATTTCCCCTTTCTCTTCCCCTTCCACTTTTATTTTCTTTTTTTCAACCTCCTCGTATCTATCATTGGGTTCATTTACCACTAATTCCAATTAGCTTGGGTTAAAGGTGTTGTTGATGTTGATGTTGATGTTGAAGTGATACTGAATGATTTAGTAAAATAATAGCAATCACAACCAATCAAAAGAAAAATTGTAGTAGCTAGTAGTAGTGGTGGTAGGCAGTAGCATGCAACACGATAAAAAAAAAATGTTAGTGGTTGGGTTGATTCATGTTGTTGACTTGTTAGTCTTTAATTCTTTTGAATTTTGATTAATAATTTCTCCAATTTTTACAAATAACCAGTATCCTCCCCATTTATGAATAATAACCAAGGGTGGCATGAGGTTAGAGCATAGAACCTATTGTTACGTGTAACTCTTGTAACAGGTCTTGAATTGTTGACCTGGACAGCAACTGGATTCATTATATAATGTCATGGATTTTGCATGATCTGGATTAGCTATTGACATTTGTTTTACATAATGATTTGTCAGATATTAGGCTTTGAAATTATTCTGAAGTTTGCACTGTGAGGATTTGGAAATCACTGTATAATTTATGGATTTTCTCTATACAGCCTTTGATTGCTGATAAGGAATTTATGTGACTTATATGGCAGGCTAATCATTCCCTTTTGGAAGAGATTAGGGAGGTTAATCAGCGGCTTATTGACACAGTAGTACACATAAGTAATGAAGACATTGATCCAACGGCAGCTGCTGCTGCTGCTGAAGGGACAGAAGGGACCATTGTCAAATGTTCTTACAATTCTGTGGCTCTCAGTCCGAGCTTAAAATCCCAATATGCTTCAGCACAGATGGTGGGCTTTAAAACTCTTAAACCATATGCATATTAAGTATTTATTAATTCTTTTTGTTATAGAACTTTGTCTTTATTTGTGTTTTACTGCAATGCAGTCACCAATTCAACCCTTGCGCTTGCTTGTTCCTACAAATTATCCTAATTGTTCCCCCATACTCCTAGACAAGTTTCCAGTTGAATCCAGGTGAGGGGATGAGTATTTTGGCATCTCTTTTGTGTCTTATACTTTTATTTTCTGTTTGCATTTATCAATAAAAAGGACAAATGTAATGCTATCTTGCAAAACAAAACTTCTTTTGGTGATTGTATTTTTTTTTCATTGATGAAACATACAACATCAACATCAACATCAACATCAACATCAACCTTTAACCCAAGTTAATTGGGATCGGTGGTAGATGAATCCAAATTGAAAAAGAACAAAAGAGAGAAAAAAAAAACTAAAATAAAAGAATGGTGAAAGGAAGAAAGGAGAAAAGAAGAGGAAAAGAACTAAACAAGGGAACGACTGGAACATAGAATTACAAATGGGTTTAACCCTCCACTAAGCTTATTGCTTTTCTCCACTCCGTCTTAAGACATACCGTCCGCCAATCTATATCCCACTCCATTAGGTCTTGTTTAACCACCTTTCCTCGGATAAGTTTCGGTCGACCTCTACCTCTCTTTGTGTCTAGCTCTTGGTAACAAACTCTTGTTCTTATAGGAGCATCCAGTGGTCGTCTCATAACATGCCCAAGTCATCTCAATCTATGTTTCCTCAACTTTTCACATACCGGTACCACTGATACCTTTCGTCGAATATCCTCATTTCTTATCTTATCCATCTTCGTATATCCACACATCCACCTTAACATCCTCATTTCTACTATCCCTATTTTATGTTATCATAAAGGTTCATCACATAAGAATAGCTAATTTTTTATGGCTGGTTCGTAACTCCTGACGCTAACCCTCTTCCTTTATCCTGGCTTGGGACAGGCCATGCATGCAAACACTCATAGGCGGAGTTATTGATGAAACATAAAAAAGAAAAAAAAACGTGTTTGCTCTATTGTATGAGACTGAGTAAAGAAGATAATGCTGAAGGGTGCCTCTTATTATTTCTTCTGCCTGTATTGATTAAAATTTTGAATCATGAGGCATTAGAAAACATGTAAAGATCAAAAGGTTTTTTTATAACCACCAAAGTTTTTTCCACTAGGTGGAGTTGGGGTTATATTGATCAATTCAGTTCATTTTGTTACGTCACAAACCACGTGTTCACAAATCATTCAGGTCTAAAAAAAGTCTTGTTATGGTTTTACCCAGTTTTTCTTCATCTTTCTTGTCTTCACCTCTGACTGTCTGGGTATCTTCTTAGGGCTTTCTATTTGTCTACTTCTCATATGCTGAAAGACCTTAAGTGTGTTTTTATCTTATTTTCCTCAACAGATGCTACCCTATTAAATTATCTTCTTAGAAATGTATAGCAAAGACCATGGCCATTTCACCTGTCAGTAATGTTTTAATATGTATCCGTCTTCTGAATGAACATGTGTTATTTTAGAAAAACATGTGTAGTTTATGCCTGAAATTAATCCTCTATTGGTTAAAACTATACTTTCTCTTTTTAAATAGCAGATGTGAATTTTAGTTTAAATCTAACACGGAAAAATGTGGAGATGTTTTGCCTGAAAGATACACATGACTCTGATTTGCTAACGAGACTGACCATTATTAATTTTTATTAGTCTCTGAAATATTCATTTATGCCCCTTCCAAACAGATATGATAAACAGAATGCATCATTTTACCTTTTCTCCGTAGTTTATTTTAGATTTGCTGAGAATTCTTCTGTTTCTAATAAAAGTAAGTGGTATTGAATATTTCTCAGTAAGGAGAATGAGGATCTTTCTGTGAAAGCAAAGTCAAGGTTTAGCATATCCTTGCGAAGTTTATCACAACCTATGTCCCTTGGAGAGATAGCAAGGACTTGGGATGTTTGTGCTCGCACTGTTATTTCTGAGCATGCACAACAGAGCGGTGGTGGGAGTTTCAGCTCTAAGTATGGGACTTGGGAGAATTGCTTGACCACATGATGATCCTTGCCGTTCCATGCAAACAAAAATCTTTTTTCTTCTGAAATTTGCCAAAACTTGTGTCAATCATTGGAATCGGAGTTTTTGGGTGCAGGTGAACAGCTATTGTGCATCAGGTCAAATTGGTTCCGTTTCAGTGAATTGTGTATTCAGTTAGTATCCATTTTCTTGTTTATTTATATCTCAAATTGCTATATTTACCGCTGCCTAAGATGCTCAATGTAGTAGACTTGTGTGACTTGAATCAAATTGCCTTCACCAAGGCTTTGTTCACAACTAATATAGTATAGCTCAACAGTTTAGGCCCGTAATTTCTGCAGAAGAACAATTCTTCCAGATGCTCATAATTAAATTGTGAGTTATGATTAGTTATATATCTTAAAAAACTTGTTCATGTGAAGTGAGTTATGAATACTTAATATTGAGAAATATGTATATTTACTTATCCGTTATTAAAATTATATTATCCGGTAATTTGTTTTAAACAACTTTACATTTTATTTAAAAAAAGTAATTTTACATTTAAATTTAAAAATTAACGTTTACTTCATTAAAATAAGTTACGATCCAGGTACTGTACATCTCTGTATATGAGCATTTTCTTTTCCTTTATTTTGTTGTACTCTCTGTCATACGTTAGTTTCGCCCATGAGAATTTTAAATGCGTGGCCCAAACGTTAGAAGATAACTAGTTATTTATCCTTCAGTCAAAAAAAAAAAAAAAAAGAAAGTAATTATTTACCCTAATCGATAAACACTAGCATAATAAATGATTGTTTTCTCAATCTTAAAATGAACTTTTTCAACTTTTTACCGTGGAGTATTATTGCATAATTAAAATTTAAGTACCAGTGCATGTGCATTGGGTTAAAGTTCAACTTCGATATCACATTATAATGCATTGTATGCATGTAGTATTATTAAAGTAAATGGTGTAGCTGGAAGGAATTGTAAGCAGACACGTAGGGTGGAAACAGGCTAGACTAGACTTGGTTAGGCTCGGTCTTGACCTGAATTAAAAATATAAAGTCTGGTCTAGCCTATTTATCTATCTTAAACTTTTTTTTAGGTCTGACTTAGTCTGTTTAAAAGTCTGTCTTAGCCTACGAGCCTATTAAAAAGTTTACTTTACAATAAATATTATATATTAAAAAAATCTAATAACTATATAGTAAAACTTCGAAAATTCGCATAATACTTTTGTAAATTTAAGTAGATTAAATTTTATATTATATTATCTTATTTCTCTTTTTAAAACAAACATAACAACTTTTACTTTTTTATAATTTATAAACCTACATACAAATTATCTTTTTTATATTTAATCTTTTTAAGTAGATTAGATTTTACATTATATTATTTTATTTTTCTTTTTAAAAGATTGATTTATATCTTTTTAGTTTTAATATATATATATATATATATACTTTTGTTTTTTTTACAAATATATTATAGTGTTTCAAATCTTCTATTTTATTTTTATCTTTTAAGTAGATTAGATTATTTAGATTTTATCTTATTTTATTTTCTTTTTTTAAAAGATTGATTTATATCTTATATATATATATATATATATATATATATTAAATAGGTCAGCCTGATAGGCTTAACAAACTTATAATAAACAAGTCAGGTTAGATCAGGCCTTAAACAGACCAGACCAAAGACACCTGATAAGCGACCTGACCCATTTCCATCCCTATCGACACGCCAAATCAAAGATATGGTGCAGCTGTAAAACAAGGAAAATATTTAATGTGTTTACTTCCATTCTATTTAAATCTTATTTTCTTTCTATTTTTCTTTTTATTTTCTAATAGAAATTTTATCATATTTATCTTTTCTTTCTTTCTTCTTTCCACTGTATATCATTGCTATAAAATTAGATTAGAAGTCATTTTAAATATATTTGTAAGAAATCATTATAAAATTAATATTAATAATTTTTATTATAGATGTTAATAGTAGTATATAATTGGATAATATTATAAAAAAGTATATATTTTTAAATAAATTGTCAAAGTAATTCACATTGAGGAATTTTTTATTCTTTATTTTTTTGAAGGATATTATTATTATTATTATTTTACAGCCTAATTATCTTTTTTTACTGCTTGTATCAATGTAGCCCACAACATTCTCAAACATTAACAAAAACAAGCAACGGGTTTCTCGACCGCCCAATGGTTGTGCAAAAAATACTGCTTTGTTGTCTATCATTTTAAATATTTTAGTTATTTATTTATTTATTCACTCGTACATTGTTTTTTTGTTACATAAATAAACCTTTACGCTTCTGAAAAAGACAGTATATTCTTACATTCATTCAACTTGCGCGATGTTATTTTACTTTAATAAGTAGTTTTGAATTCAAAATGTGGGATTTTAAATATATATATATATATATAATATTCGAAGAGTTATATCTATTTTTTATTTCTAGAAAAAAATTGTGGTATGTAAAATAAAATTGTTATTACTTTAAAATTAAAAATTTACTTTGGAATACACATTTTTGACTGTCATGATATTTTGAAATTTGATCAGAGTAATGATATATGCATCCATACTTTTTAAATACCGAACAAACATTCATAATTTCTTTTTATGTCTATCTTCATAATTCTTTCGTATATACAAGTTTGGTTCAATATCGTACAATTCTTTCTTTCTTTCCCTTCTCCAGTTCACTTTCTCACTATTGATCATGTCAAATAAACTGTCTGGTGAATATTTTGTTCCTGGCTGTGGCAAAACTTACTTGCTACAATTGTCAAAATAAAAAAGCAATAAAATTTTGAAAAATTGTAATCTGTCGTGATTTTATAACATTCTCCAACTGTTTTTTCTTTATTAAAAATTCTGCATTTCAATGTCATGTGATTTGATTATGTGAACAAAGCCAGAGGCACAATGAAGACATTAACATATAATTATTGATTTATGGTTATATCATTAGAAAGAGGCATAATGACTGTTTTAGCCTTGGCGGTCTTGCTATATAAACCTGAGTGGACGTTCGTTCTATCAGTTTACGTAACCGATTCCCGAACAACGCGTCCAAAGAAAAAAACTGCTTGTTCTCTTTCTCACTCTCTCTCTCTACATTTGTTGAATCAACAATGTCAATGGCTTCTCCTTCTTCAAGAAACAAAACGTCCACGTCGAGTGAGAATTCGAAGAGGACGTGCACGTGTTCTCCAACGAATCACCCTGGCTCGTTCCGTTGCGCGTATCACAAGCAGAAGCAGAAGCAGCAAACGACGTCGTCGACGTTGAGTTGTCGGAGGCTGAACCTTCTCAGATCGGCGATGAAGAACTCGGTGGTGAGAATCGGAGGAGTGGAAGGTGATCAGATTGTGAGGAGAGCGTCGTCGACCACTCTGATTAGGCCATCCTCTCATCACTTCTTGCGTCGCCGAGAAACCTTTGAGCCCAGGCCAACTCGCCTCTCCCTCATGTCCAAAGCCCAAGATCACTTCTTGTAAAGACAAACACCAACTGTTGCAATTCTTTATTTTTTCCAATCAAAATTTGTAAGTAAATTCAATTCTTCCATGTTTAGTGTAGAAATTAATTAAGGATGATAGAATAAATAATCTATGACTATTCTCATCTGCAACATTTCATCCCGCTAATTAATCTAATTTCATCATTTAATATTCACAACGAATATCACTCTATAGTCTTTTTGTTACCTTGTTTTTAAGCGAATAAGATTCTGGTCTCCATCTAAGTTACTTTCTTTGTTCTTGGATTCTTAATTAACTAACAAACTTGCTTTGTGAAATTTCTTGATTTGTATTCGTTTGTTTTAATTCAAATCAAGGAAAATTGATTTTAATTTTAAGAGTTGAGCGTTATTCAAATACATGCTTGTATGCATGTATGTAACCAAAATAAATAAAAAATACACGCATGTATTATGTCTATATTCTGAATGCGTCTTATTTTATAATAGACGTTTATGATCGATGTTTCTGAAAAGTACAAAGTTATTGCAGTTTTCTTCCCTTCGATTTATATTTATATCTAATCCAAACTGTAAAGGACATATGACGTATGTGTCCGTGTATCTTCAAACTGGAAAGGATTTTCTTTTAAATTTAGGTTCAAGCTAGCACTTGCGAAAATATTTTTTTTCTTTCATATAAATTAAAATAATTAGTTTATGTATAAGTTTTTATGTAAGTCCTCTCAAATATATTTAACTGGTATAAAAACATTTTTTATTTTTATTTTCTGTAAATAGTAAGTACATATTAAGAAATTTGTCCAAAATAAAGAGTCTTAATATTTCCATATGTATAATTTTAACTAGAGTAATGATATTTTTACATAAATCTTTAAAACATTTAATTCGGTATATAAAACAGAAATAGAAAAAAAAACTATTAAGTGATGTGAGAAAGATATATAATTAGAATAAATAAATAAAGAAATGTTTTTATTCTTTATATTTTCATCTTTTTTGTTTTTTTTCCCTAAAATTTTATATTGTCCAATTTACTCTCTGCTAAGTAGTATCATTTTTTTGTTTCATGGATGGTGTGTCTATTAGAATTGATTGTGAAGATTTTTTAATTTTTAAATTAATTATAATGACATGGATTTTTTCTAAAGCATTTATTAATACGTTTCCCCCAAATACATTGAATCCTAATTTTTAACTATTTTATTCCTATTTTCGTTTTGAGCTTTATTCTTCAATAGTTTGTGTTACATATCTATAAATTTACCTTGTTCCTTGTCGATATTTGTACTAGAAGTTGCATTCAACATCCAAAATTTGTTCTTCACAACTAGGAAGAAAGAAATGTGCATTCGGGAAAAAAAATTGTTATTATTAAAGTAAAAACCAATAATAACCCATTTTCCAAGAATTAATCAATATGAACTTCAAAAAGACTAAAAATAAGAAAAAATGAAAGTATAAAAACTAAAAGTATATTTATCCTATAAATCAATTATAAAAGTGTTGTGACAATTTAATGCATGGATACCATTAAACTTTTAACAATTGGATTTCATATCTAAAATCAATCAGTTAATTAGTCGTACTTTTAATTACTTTTTTAATAGATAAATATTAATGATTAATTGTTAATTTTTTTAATGAGAAAATTAAACCTAAAGAATATATATGATGCGAATTTCTTTAACCACTCTAACTAGTGTAAATGAGTGATTATGTCTTTGCTTGCTTTGGAGTTAGAAAATAATTTACACTTTTAATAAGAAAATATACATCATTTGCATATCAATGTATTAAAAACAATTGATTTATAGTTTTTTCCCATTGCAGACGAAAGTCTATTCTTGTTATAGCAGGCGGGACAATAAATGTTAAAATATTTCGTATATATCCTCTCATACACGGAATATGATTCATAAGTGACAGTGATATTATAATAGTATACTATAATAGTCAGAAAAAAAATAGTATACTACAATGTTATAATGTCTGGAACGACAATGATTATTCCACGTTTAATAGTAGTAACATATTTTTTAACACTTTTTAATGCGTAAAAAGACACTTTTAATGATAAAATTTTATTAAAATCATAAGATTTTCATTAAATAGGATATGAAATCTATAAAATTATAATTTTTTAATAAACTTCAATTAATTAAAAAAGTATTTTAAAAAAGTTTGTAAGAGAGTATTTTTTCCAACATTAGGCTTTGTGAAATATGATACTACTTAGCAGAATATGTTTTAAATCTATTTGAAGTAATACATTGATATGCAAATGCAAAACTGAAATATGTTTTAAATACTTGTAAATATGGTCAAATTTAATTTTAGTCATTTAAAAAGTTTAGTTTTAGATCTTGTAATACGCGTGTAAACATGGACAGAACACAACCAGAAAACAAAACTGTTAATTACAAAAAAGCTTCCACTTATGTTTGGTCCTTCAAAATAACGGCCTTCTTAGGTACACCTTGATGTTGATATAATGGTAAAGTTAGAACATTAATTTGATATTCCATGACAATGAATTCACCGATGACATCTTTTAAAAGATTAAAAAATAAGAGTTAGCAGGCAGTGCATACATTACAACTTCCCTCTCTATTCCTCTGCCTTCAATTCTGCTTCCGGGCATTGCCTCCAACTCCAGCAAGTGATTGAATTGCCACTAACAGCTGTGCTTGTCACCAACAATACATTACATGAGAAACTTCAGAGCTAGGCACCATCTCTGCCATTCTTTTAAACCACTTTGCATTGAGGAGCTTTATGAAATTCACCCTATCCCCATCAATTCATTTAGAAATAGATTTCTAATAGTTTCTTTATGAACTGAATCGTGAATTTAAATTGGAAATAATTATGGGGAATTGTTCTTTCGTGATTCTCACAATTCGATCAAGACTTTTTGGGTGTAGATTAAAGAATTTCCCAAAATTAAAATTGTGTTTTGTGTATATCATACCATATATGCTGCTGTATTATAGTTGGAAATGCTTTGGATTCCCCAAATTTTTTACTTACAAGAAGTTTCTTGTTTTTTCATGTACTTTCTCTGCAAATTAGAATGCACTAAATTTTTTCATCGCATGCAGTATAATTTCATCAATCTCAAAATTTTGAGCGCATCATAGGTAGATGAACTTTGAAGTGATCAATGCTTCAATTAATTGAACCTATCAAAGTTACATATAGAAGTCAAGACAAACTGTTGGAAACCGCTGAGCCCCTAGTTGAGGGGTTAGCGGAAGATATCTTCCTCAACGACAAAAATAAAAATAAAAATTATGCATCCCATTGCCAAGAGACTCCACGCTAAGGAGGAAGGATATTGTACAAATCTTACCCTTACATATGCAAAGAGATTATTTCCAGATTCGAACCCATCTGTTTACAATATTTATGTCTTGTTTTGTTTTCTTCCTGTCTTGTGCATTAACTCGCCAGCTCCATGTGATTTCATTATTTCAAGCTCTCACTGGATGAAAAATAAACTTCCATAATGTTATGGTTTCATTATCTGATGTGATTAATTTGGATCGAGTTGGGCAAAACTACTATAACTGTAATTGGCAAAACTATCTGGATATAACAAGTCTTGGGGTGCTGTATTAGATCACATTGTGTAATAACTGAAAACTAACAATGGATGTAGTTTTTTATTATTATTATTATTATTGGTACAACTGTACAAGGATGTAGCTCTTTTTATTTACTGCCAGTAGTAAAGGTGCTTTCCTCTCCTCTCTGTCTCTGAATAGCTTAAAAGTTTGTAAAAGCTGAATTTTTTACAACGATTATTTTCAATCCTCAATCTCTTGCTGTCTTCCTTATCTCATTTCTCTTGTTATTTTAATTTCTAAATTTTTTGCTCATACTCTTGTTTGCAAGTTAAAATAAAATAAAATAAATGTAAGCATTACATGGAAGGATTGATAATAAAGTCGAACAAAAATGAGGTCCATTCTGCACAATCCCAATCCCAATCCCAATCAAACAAAAAGAGCTGGACAGTCACTGACAAAACATGGTCACGTCACGTGATCCATCTCTTCTATTTCTCTCCCCCTTCTACATAGGTTCAGGATTCAGAATCGAATGCTGTTTCCCAAATGAATGCAGTAAAATATTTTATCATTAGATTTAGATGCTTATGCCCAAGAATTCAGAGACTTGAATACCAAGATAGAATCAAATCAAATATAGTCTGTTAATATGATCGTTCCTATTAGACATAACATAATACAGTGCCTAAAGTAAAGTCAGGCAGACTCAAGCCTAATTGCTTATGCTTCACAATTCAAATTATATACTTGTTGGCTCTTGCTGCTATATAGCAACCTAGCAAAATGTCTACCTCAATATTACTATGCTCATGAAGACTCTAATGATGCAATTTCCCCTGATCACATATAATAGTACAAGCAAAAGAAACAAGCTGAATAATATAGTATAGAACATACAGGGTGCTAAACTTACCTATCACGAGTATCTGTAAGAAGAAAAACACTCAAATCTTTCTTTCTCACCAACTAATTTAAAAGTTTCAGTTTGGCTTTAGATCCTGGAACATGGTATTCCACTTGATCTCTTCAACAGCAGCAGACCAATAGCCATCATCTTCATCTCCATCCATCTTCTCCTCCTTCTGGAAATGGTAGACCACAGGACTAGAAAAACCAGACTGAGCTGGAACAAGTGTGGAACTTCCATTTGTGAGAAAGAATGTCTCTTGCTTTTTACCCCCCCTCTTCATCATAGCACTCTTGTTCCATCTTGTCCCCAAACCACTTCTACTAGGCACTGGCACCGGCACCACAACAAGTGCTGATTCTTGTTTGTGCATCAGCAAAGTCCTAACATAGTTAGCAAAGGTTTTCTTAGTCCTCTTGATTGCCACCACGAGCCTTGCCACCGCGAGTGGCCTCTTTCCCTTCTCTTTTCTGGCAAGCTTGAGGATCTCTAGTCTGTGCTTTGCTATGGAGATTCCCATGCTTTGGAGAAACTCGTGGTTGAAGTAAAACATGTCTTCTTCTTCAAGCTCGTTGTGAGCAAAGGTAAGGCCATACTCATACACTAGGGATGCCTCAAGCCCACTTTTTGAAAGCCATGAGAACCAATCCATGTCGACCACGGTTCTGTATTACTTATTATTTTGCTACAAAAGGTTGTGAATTAAATACGATCGATCTCAATCAACTGTAGGTTTGAGTGGTGAAGAAATTATGTTTTTCTTTAGTAGCATTTTGATTGAAATTTTGCAAATACAAAAAATACACAAATTAATCAAAGTCTGCCGTGACTTTTCAACTCTGACGATTTTTAAAAAATTATTCATATCCCGTTGCTTCTGAAACTTGTCCCAAGTATTACGCTCCAAGAATATATTTATTATTTTAACAAATTAAAAGATTAGTTATTAATTTTAATATAATTTCATATATTAGTATCCCATATAAATAATTAAATAATTCATAAATATTTTCCTTATACAAACCACGAATCATTATTACGAAAAACAATTATGTTCTAACCATTCAAATTATTATGAGCTTAAAAATTTTCATGTGAGTTTTTAAATTTAATGCAGATTTATACACATGATACAAACTCTAAGATCATGGATTATATTTATGCGCTTGGTCAATGTCAATTAATCTATTAGTTTGATAATATTCTAATTCTTTTAATGAAGATATTTTTGTAAAAAAAATATTTTATCGTAATACTTTATAAAATTAATATGTTTTTTAAAAAATATACATACTTGTAAAAAGACAAATAATATAAGAGTATTTTTTGGTGAATAATATAAGAGTGTGAACTTATTACTTTCGTATATCAATCATTTAGAAATGTTTTATTTGATATCAGTATTGGAGTCTATTTTTCCTGAAACACTTAAAAAATATAAAAAGAAGTGAAAAGGTAGGAAAAATACTAATCACGTCCAAAATTACTTGTATTGACTTTGATTTTGTGTGCCATCACACAATCGAATTGGTCTCTAATTTATGGGTATTTCTATTTAGTTGAGCACAATATATGTGTGATTTGTATACATGTCTGGATTCTCGCGATACGTGGGTGATGATTTGTATAAATGACTAGATGTTGCATCTAGAGTCGTGTAGCTTTCTTTCTCCTTAATTTGACACCATGCATGAACAATTAGTCATATATAATTGATGAGAAACTGTTTCGAGACATACATTCTTAAGCACCAAAGCAGTTATAAGATTTTGCTCCCTAGATAGTATACTGGCTGAAAATAATTTTATTTCAATAAATAATATGGATCGATTATATAGGGGCAGAGCATTCTTCACTTCTTCTTTTTTTCCTTTACCCCGTAAACAGACATTCTTAATTTGAATTTCTTAGAAGATATTTTACGAGCATGCAATTCAAGTAACTGATCTAAATATATGCATAATGGATTTCTTTTTATTTCAGAAGGATTAACATCAGAAAATGACAATGTTTTGGCCACCCAAACTATATTAATTACTTTCAGATATGATAGTGTCGGGCGCCGCGTGGATTTGTTTATTTCAAAAGTATATCAGTATTCCATTAACTTCCAAAATTTAATGATTCTTTTTTCTGATAATTTAAAGCAGAAAGTAATCCATAACTTGTTGACTCATGATAAGAATTTTTTTAAAAGGAGTTTGTATTTATGGACACATTATATGAAACACTACATATATATGTTTCATTAAACATAAAATGAGTTTGTAAATAATTAGAATGGTTAAAGAATCTAAAGTGAATTTTAATCTTCATTAAAAAGTATAACGTTTAATATTACTAATACATTAAAGTTGAGTTTTCTAAGAAAAAATTATTTGTGCGTTCTTTATTTTTACAGAAAAATAATTTATGGATTCTTTTAGTATGTCCAAAGAAATCATATTTTTAAAACTAAGCATTGAATATCTTTGATTTTTATATAATAAATATTTTTTTCTATTTTTATTTATTTTATATTTAAGTTCTTAAAATCAGAAGAGCTTGTCCCAACGCCTAATACATGATTCAGACACTATCCAATGGTTGCGTTGCCTTTATTTTGCTTTTACGAACATGCTCCTATCATATAGAATTTGGATCCATACAGGTTCACGAGCACGAATAAAAAGATCGGAGCACTATTCCCATGTGAATATGATTTAGGAAAATTATACGTAGACATTCAATGTGTCATTAATAGAGACAAGTGAGAAAGAGATAAAAGGAAAACTTTAATGACATTTTCAGTTAATTATATTTTTTTATCTATAAAATTTAAATTTAAGATATTATTTTAAAAAATTGAATTCAATTCTACTCGAATCAACATTTTAATCAACTTTTCTTGTTGAATCGTCCATAACAATTATTTGTATTTGAAGTTGAATTTTGAAAGTTTTGAGACAAACAAGAGTGAAAATAGTATAGGAATTAAATATCAACAAGTCTAACACAATTGATAAATGGTGAAAAATAGGTTAATTAATTAATAGAACTTCAATGGTGCGTACAAAGAAAATTGTATTCAAATAGAAAATCTATTTCAATAAGTTCTACACTTGAAGAGTTTTTTCTTCTTCTGACTATTAACACTTAACAATGTGGATGTTAGTCTTATGAGCTTGGAAAACTTATTTCGATCATTGACATGGTGGAAATAGTGGGTCAGTGGTTCAATCAGTAAATCAGTAATTGATTTAATTTGATCTGGTATATATTAAAAATTTAAAATTATATATTTTTATGATTAATATTATTTGAGTAAGAAAAATATATCCATACTCCAAAATTCAAATTAAAACAAAATCCATTTTTTTAAAAAAATGTTTTTTTGAAAAAAAAAAAACAAAAAACCGGCCGAGTCGGATCGATTCAACGGAAAATCTGAACGGATTTAATCGAGTCAATTACATATCCAATTCGAAAATAGAACTGACCCTATTAAACTACCGGATCACGGTCTCACCAGCCAGTCCGAACAAATTTTTACAACACTGTCTATCAGTTGTGGCTATGAGAATACATTAAATGCAACGGTTTAAATTAATCAAGGTTTAGATGTCACAACCCTCTGTGTTATAGATGTGGTACTAGCCGCTAATGAAAACAACGGATTAAACAGCTTTATATGCTTGGTTCAGAGTACCAGCCAAATTGAATATTCTTAATTATTTTATTTTTTTTACTGAGAATGATCAGAATATACTTAATTACGTGCATAGACCTAATTAACTAAAAGGCAACGAACGACAGCGTTACGTACAAAGATCAATTTATGAAAAGCCATATTCTAAATATATAGTTTATGAGAGGGGGCAGTGATGGTCATATTATTTGGTTGTTTATATTTATATTATAAACTTGTATAAATTGATTGAGTTCAGTTAAACTCGACGAAGTTTTTATCTACAAAGATAGTTAATAATGCGTAAAGAGAGTTTATATGTCTATCATCAATTCATTACCTTTTAGCGTGATATGACTCTAAAATTTGGAGTATCTGACTTACGTGTTGTCATCTCAGATGTGTGAAAACTCAAGTTCAACATTTTTTTAAGAAAAAACCTCATCTTTAACTACTGCTGCTTACTTTCATAACATTAGTGGGATAAAGATACACAATGTTACTGCATTTAAAAGAGAAACTAGATGTGTCATCGATATTCGAATACCAATCAGAAGTTGTTCCCAATATCTTATTTTAGATGTGTTATCGATATTCAAATACATCAATGTTGAATTTAAAAGAGAAACTAAATGTGTCATCAACAGAAGTTGTTTCTAATATCTTATAACTTTTGTCGAATATAAAAATGTTGAATTGGTGCTAAACCAATTGTTCATGATGTTCATGTTTTGACTTAGATTGATTTTTAAGTAAAAAAACATATTATCTTATTATAAAAATAATGACAACTTAATTTAAATTAATTTAAATATAGTATTGATTTTATCTAATTTAATTTTAAAGGTTTAGATTAAATTAGGCCATTTGTTTTTTTTAAGGTAACACATATAAATAAAATACTTCATTATAAGTCATAACATCTAAAAAACTCAATAATACATTATATAAATTATTGTTGTTTGTGTAATTTTAGACTTGATACTTCTTATAAGTATATATTTTGTTTGTTCTATCTACTCTTTTTGTTAAAATGTATATGATTCAATATAAAATATAAAAGTTACATAGTAATAAAGAACGAAAGATAAGAAAAAAAACCAATAAAACTAACAAACTTACAAAAATGTCAGAATAATAGCATAATTTAAGATAATAAATTTATGAAAAAATATAAATTAATATGTTAATTTCATTATAATTAACTTTTACAAATATGAATAGTAAAATTATTTTATGTAAGTATAGTTATATAAACGCGCATGAGTTCAAATTTGAGTTGAATTAAATCATTTTCAAAATCGATCTTAACATTTTGAAAAAAAATTTGCAGTTTATATGGCTTTGATGAATCTGATGTTCAGGGTCCGGTTGTTTCACAACCCAAGCCCAATTTAAAGGTTTGATAAGAGATAATGGCCAACTTTTGTTATTATAATTACCACGAAATAATACGTGTCAAATGAATAATATTATTTGACTGGCCAAGCTTTCATTCTATATATTCTCCGCAAGTCTAGCAGAAAAAAAAAGTTATAACGTTTTCGGCTTTCTTATGTGGGTTGCAAGCCGGAGAACCAAAGTGAATGGTGGTATAGCAGCAAAGATGGATTGAAGAATTTAGCATTGCTTTAAAGCTAAATGAAAAAAAGCAAAATCAAATTGGATTCGACCCCTTAAGCAAAGTCTCAGCCTTGAGACTTGAAGATGAAAAAAATGTGATTAAAAGAAAAGAACCTACAAAAAATGATCAGTCAAGTTCTTCAATATAAATTAGTCGTTAGTAAAATTGGTGTATATTTCGTACCAATAACATGTTTTTAAAAAAAACTAAAGGGAAAAGACAGGATATTGGCTTATTGCAGCTGTATGACACAAATAATGTGGAGAAGCAAATAAAAACTAAAAAGAAAACGAACAAAGCTGCACGAGATTCACAGAAAAAACGAATGCATGAAAGTCACCTACTTTTTATGCCAAGACAAAGGTAGTACAACTTCACATAGGATCAAATTTATGCTCAAATTTGTCCTGATGTTAAGCGTATTGTTTGCATTCTAATTTGAATGTGATACCGACATACCGTTAATAGCAAATGTTACAGGTGAGCGTGATTTTATGCAATATGGTGTTGTAGTGTTTGTCTCCCGTGTCCTCCATTTTTGGTGTGTGTGGTGTGTGCAGGATCCTCCTTTATTATTTCCCTGGTCAAATATAAACTATTCACAAAAACACATATTTTACCACAAACCAACATGTGCTTTGGCCTGGAGCTTTGTTCACAGTACAGCCATCGAATAGCGACTAAAATTAAGTTCAAATGTTTTAAATAATATGAAATATGAAAAAGATTACTTGAGTCTTAGCAGCACAATGTTCAAAAAAACAAAAAAAATGGTGGATGGAAAACAACTAATACAGCTGGAAAATGAAAATAAATCGTGGAAACGAGCCAGTTGACCAATTATGTGAATCTGTTACAAATGTTACAACACTATCCTTGTGTAAAATCAATTAACAAAAAAGATCATACAGGCATAAAGAACAGAACAGTATACATAGCTATGTCTGTGGCAAACTCTAATCAGCCACAAATTCCTCTCATATTGAATCAATCGGTCATCAATTCATCATTCCTCAAATGAAAGTTAATGTGCATCTCATATCATATATATCATAGCTGGGGCAAAAATACTTATCCCATAAGTACAGAACAATGCTGTCACCCCCAATCTTCCGCTGTTTGAATTACATTGCAGCAGAGCCAATGAACAAATATTGTGTACTAAAAATTACCACATGATTCCTGTGAAAAAGAAACCAATCGTGGACTAAGACTTACTCTCAAGGCTATAGATATTGCCAACAACTCCTACTACGCTAACAGTCACAGCTAATATCAACATCAACCAAGATAAAATCCATTCCCCATGACTTAAGTCCCCCTGATGACTTAATCTCAATGCAACAAGAGAAGGAAATATAAAACCCAACGAAACAGCCGTGGTTGCTCCAGTGAACTTAAAAGCTGTCCATATGCTTGGAATCATTGTAGAGCCAATATATATGAGGACCAACAGAATCACAGTCAACCCCAGAGATCTCTTCCTACTTTCTGATAGAGGAGGTGATCCCTCAAACACTAGCGCATCCACTGTTTGGCGCAGCGAAAAATGAATAACAGGGAAAACAAGTATCAAATGAAGAATGTAACCAACCCGGACAATATAGTTCAAGGCCGAGCTAAACTGAATTCCAAGATCCTTATCAAAATTAGTCAGCACGTCAGACTCAGTGTCTTTCCCAAAGAGCAGGTAACCCGATATGGCAGTGGAAGAATAAACCAGGATACACAAAATTGTGGTGTACCTTCCAACTCGGTTCATCTTCTGAGGAGACCGCTGTTCAAGCTCGTTATATATCGGCTGCAAATTAAAATGGCAAACATATGCATTGGTCATGATGGGAATCACGACAAGCAAATCCAAGATGGCAGTTTTAGAGCTAAAATCAGGAGTCATCCTGGGAGCATCAATCCGTCCTTCCACGAGCTTAATGAAAGCAACAGTAAAAGTAACAATGACAAACAAGATAGCAAGAGCCACCGAGGCGGCCGAGGTCAAGCTCAAGGAATCAATCTTGTCAAGTGAACAAAGGGGGGCAAGGAAAACCACCATGACAACAAAAATGACAAGCTTCCTCTGATCCCACACCCCATTCCCCATTAACTGATCAAAAACCCCCAAATGGTGAACGGAACCAGACATAACATCCCCCATGATTATCAAGTAAACCACCAAAACACCAGCATTGTTGACAATGATACAAATTTCAGACAAAATCCTGGCAGGCCTTCCCATAGCATGTTGAACAACCTCACCATAGGAGGATGCCTTACACAAAACAGAAAACCTCACCAACAATTCGACGCTAATTTCAGACAAAATTCCCATAATAACGATCAAAACAATCCCCAAAACCACACCTAAAACTTTCATAGTGGCAGGGAGGGCCATAATCCCTGCACCGATAACAGTGGTTGTTAAATTGAAAACAGCCCCAGGTATCCCAGAACCGTGATTGGGCCCCATAACGACAAGGGGATAATTATCGATGTCGATTTCCAAATCGTCATCGTCGTCGTCATCGACCTTGGATCCCAAATACACCTCGGATTCGTCAAAAGTGGGCCTTTGTAAGGATTTTGGGGAATCATTTCGAGGCTGCAATTCTAGATACGAGCTAATGGGTATGGACGAATAATTACTATTATCCTTTCTGTGAGACATTGTTTGGCAGACCAGAAAGAATGGTTGTTTATTTGATGAATCTGTAGATCTTGCGAAACCAAAAAAAAAAAAAAAAAACTTACAGATTTGAAAGCGATAGATAGATGGAGATGAATCGGTGATCGTTTCGCAGAGTGAAGCTAGATCTCGGGATCAATGGATATTGGATTGGATAATCTCTCTAATTCTCCGTCACCAGCTTCTACCGAAAAACATAAAAGGAAAAAATCGAGAGGTGCGGCTATTTTTTGGGGAGGGAAACAAACCTCTTTGTGCTGCCACTCCAACTTTCCTACGTGGACCTTTTCATTCTTACGTCTAACTTTTCTCCCTTCATTTTTATTTAATTGTATCACACGCCATTGACTATGGAATTAATTAATAAATATAAAATTTTAAACTTCATTATTAACAATAAGGTCATTTTATATTATTTTTTAATATGTGTGATTTCATATAATGATAATGTTTTATTTTTATAACTTATTCAATGTACAAAAATATGTTATAATATTATATATTTATTTCTTCGAATTTAAAACAGATAATCCACATATGATTTTTATTTTATTTTCATGTAACCACGTGTTTTACTCAATAATAAATATATATTAATTTTTAAAATTACTATAAAATATTGTTTTACTAATTAAACTTTTTTTTAAATTAATAATTTATTTATTTTTATAGTGGTGTAATTTAAAAATTTGTCCTAAGTCCAATGATATAAACCGAGCCGAGCCGATGGCAGATTAAGATTTAAGAGGTTTGTTACATGAGAGTGGGAGGCCCATAGTATACATTACAAATTCCTCTGCAACAACAGAGCCCTGGAATTGGAAACAAGAACAGGAACAGGACATGCTCCTTTCATCTGGAGTGGAGCTCAATTAACAGTTAACACTTTATATAACTGAATTTAACTCATGCAATAACATCAATTCATCACCTCCTTCGTTCATTGTACATGCACCGTTACACACATAATTCAAAACACCTTATATATGACATTTCTTCTTCTTCTATTTTTTTTTTTTTCAGAAATTTTTCTTCTTTACTTAAATCATTTATTGTAAATTAAAAATATAATTTATATATTAAAATTATATAAAGTCAAATTTTCAATCACTAATTACTACTATATTTGTTTTATTTAATATTTAATATTTTATGTAGTGGGCTTTTATGGCAAGAGAGCCCAACAGGGAGAAAACAAAATAAATAAATAAGTATATAGCTTGTGTTGTGTTACCGTATCGTATCGTCACTAAACTAAAAATGGATCGAGAATGGGGATCGAAGCCGGGGAGCGGAGGTGCGGCGTCGGCGCAGAACGAAGCCATAGACCGGCGAGAGCGTCTCCGGCGACTGGCTATGGAGACCATAGACCTGGCGAAGGATCCCTATTTCATGCGCAACCACCTCGGAAGCTACGAATGCAAACTCTGTCTCACTCTCCACAACAACGAGGGCAACTACTTGGCTCACACTCAGGGAAAGCGCCACCAAACCAACTTGGCCAAACGTGCAGCTCGCGAGGCCAAGGACGCTCCCGCACAGCCCCAACCCCACAAACGCAAAGTCACTCTTCGAAAAACAGGTTTCATTCTATTCACTAACTCAATTTCGTCTTTTATGAAAAACAATAAATTAAAATTTATGTGATTGCAGTGAAGATTGGACGACCTGGTTATCGTGTCACCAAGCAGTATGACCCGGAGACTAAACAAAGATCTCTCCTATTCCAGGTTCTTTTTCTTTTTATCTTGTTTACGCATATTATGACCATTTCATTATATATATTTTTGAATTGTGTTTTGATGTAGATTGAATATCCGGAGATTGAAGACCTCACGAAGCCGAGGCACCGGTTTATGTCCTCCTATGAACAGGTGGGACTCTGATTTTTATTTATTTATTTATTTTTCTCTCAATTTGCCATGATTTAATATTTCTATTTGATGGTTTCAGAGGGTGCAACCCTTTGATAAAAGCTATCAGTACCTCTTGTTTGCTGCTGAACCATATGAAATCGTTGCTTTCAAGGTACACTCTTTTCTTACTTTTGGACTTTCTTTGCACTTTTTTCTTTTGCCCCTGTTTTTGCTCATTACTCTACATTTTCAGGTCCCGAGCACGGAGATTGACAAGTCCACTCCAAATTTCTTCTCGCACTGGGATCCTGACTCAAAGATGTTCACGGTTAGTACATTTACTCCTCTTTTCTGTTTGTTGTGGAAAACTGGTGGTTTAAGATGAACTCAAGAAGGGGGGTTGAATTGAGTTTATAAAATTTAACAAAATAATTCTGATAAAGATCTCAAAAATAAATGTTGTAAAGAAGACAAAACAAAGAGAATTGTAATGGAATAAAAACTCATAGGTTCAATAGGAGAAAATCAGTACAAGTGCAGAACCTATTCTATCCTTATACAAGTCAATCACAAACCTAACTCTAGATTTGTATTGACTTTTTCCCAAACCTTGTTCCTTCACAAAGTTTCTCACTCAATTGCTAGACTTTTTCCAAACTTAACTCTGGATTTGTATGAAACCTTGTTCCTCCTTAGAGTTTTTCACTCAATTGTTGATTTAACTCTAAATTAAAATTTTCTCAAATCTAACTCTAGATTTGTATGAAACCTTGTTCCTCTACAAAGTTTCTCAAAAGATATCTATAACTCAGATTGCGAATATAATTCAAAGAGAATTTACATTTTTTCTTTTGACCCCATGATACTCTATTTATATAGAGATATGGATAACTAATAATAAAATTTTGATCAGATTTTATTTGTTAAGTTTATTTATCAAAATAGAAATAGACTTTATCTACAAAATTAAATATGACATATTCTATTTAATAAGAAAAAATAGATTTTTCTAATCAACTTAAACAGATAAGATATTTATAAATAGAATAAACTTTATCAATTGATATCATATCCATTTTATTTGTCTCATATTCAATTTTATTTCAAGAGTTTAAGTGACAATCTAAGTCTTCCTTTCTGTCCATCAACAGTTGCTCCATTTAGATCTTCTTTTGAGACTTGAGACTTGAGTGTTCTTCACGTGCTTTACTTACTGTTCCTCTATTTTGACCCAATCCCTTAATATAATATCGAGCTCATTGTCAACATCAAAACTTCGAGTCCAACAAGTTCCTCTATTTTGACCCAATCCCTTAATATAATATCAGACCCATTGTCAACATCAAAACTTCGAGTCCAACAAAAACTTAATCTATCCAGGTGTTATGCATTTCATACAAAACAAAAACAGTAAAATGGTGTGATAGAACGTCTGACTGGCCTTGCACCATATTTCATAAATGTTGTAGTGAAAAAATAATTTTTATTTTGTTTTCAGAAGAGCCTCTTTCTTCAAGTTTTTTTATTAAAAACCTGTTTTAACATTAAATTGAGCTACTAATGCGCTTATACATGTAGCCCCGACATCCAAACATGAGTCTGGTCTAGAAAATTACTTCTTGTGTTTCAATTGTGTGCTCTTGTATGTATCAATGCAAACTAATTATTCAAGCATTTAGCAGCAGAACTAGGTTGGCAATATCCTGTCTGCTTTCTTGCCTTAATTCTTTCTGTTTATGTGGCGTGCATTATTGATATTTATTTTCCACCATCTCCTATTGATGACTTGAATTGATACTTGTTTGCAGCTGCAATTGTATTTTAAATCCAAACCGCCAGAGGCGAACAAACCACAGCCTGCCACTTCTGCCAATGGCACAGCGCCATCTGGTGTTCCACCAAGGCCTTTACCCCCACCACCCCAAGGTCCATTACCACCACCTCCCCCTCCTCCACAAGGGCTACCTCCTGGTGCACCTCTGGCAAATCCTCCTAGAGCTCCTCCACCTCCAATGCCGGGATCTATGCCACCTCCTCCTCCTATGACAGCAGCTAACGGCCCTAGACCTGCACCTTCTGGTGGAATGCCATCTATTCCACCCCCACCCCCTGTTGCAAGTGGGACATCGGGTTTCAACATGGGCGCTAGACCTCCATCCATGCCACCTCCCCAAGGTTTTCCTTCCCAACCTATGCAGGGTCAGGGTGTCCGTCTTCCTCCTCCACCCCCTAACATGGGACAGTAGGTCCGCGGGGCTTTAAGGTAGGACAGCAAGCATCATTGGAGCTGTTAAACAAGTGTAGTAGAATGCGTCTGTTAAGGACTTAATGCTTTGTATGGTAGAGGCAAGGTTTCTTAAACGATACACCAAATTACCTGTACACTCTTCCTTTGTCATTTTTACATTTACAAATTAAGATGTGGAAGTATCGAGATTTCTGGCTTTGGCATTGATGTCTTTGGAGTATTGACCGTATCCACAAATTTAGGTCTCAGTAGCTTGATATGGTTGGAAAATTTTTGCTTGTTGCAAGTAATTTAAGACTATTTGATTATGGGGAATCACAAGACCGATTATTAATATGTTTTTGTTGTTCTTGCGTTTTGGTGATTCTCAATTGGGATGTATATTTTTCTTGTAGCTTGAAGAGGGAGAAAAAGACTATTCGGAGTCAAAAGTACAAATACTACATGCGTAAGTATGTATGGTTTCCGAAACTCGGTTCTCGGAATTCATTTATATGAATTTTCATAAAATGAAGTAGCAAAATGTAGTGGACCTATCCACCACTAACAGACCTATACGTAACAAGAAGAGTCCAACATATTTAAAAGATTACATTAAGTAGTATTGGACAGCTTGCATTCAATTGTTTAAAAGCTTTTCGTTTACTTTCAAATAAATCAAATCTTACGGAAGTTGTTATCCTTAGGATTAGTTTCTTATTTCCTTATTCTTAGGATTAGTTTGTTTATTATTTACGTATCCTTTCTTTCAGCAATTTGAATTTTAAAAATTAGGATTTGTAATTTCCTTTTTAAAAGACGCTGATGAATCAAATGGGATTATGAGTGTTTTGACAAAATTCTTATGTCCCTCTCTTGTTCAATCTTTTCTCTTTCCTTTCCTCCCTACATTTTGGTGCTTTCATCCTACAAACCCACCTCCAATGGCCGAAAAAACCCGCATTAGCCAAATCCAAGAACAAATCAACACCCTTCAACTACTACAGACCACGTATGAGGAATGCCAGCAAGCATTTGTTGAGCAATTACAACGAACCAATCAAGAGCAATTTAGTCTCATGATGGAACGTTTCCAGCAAGACATGGCAGCCGTCTTAGAAACCTCCAGAAACAATCAGCCTCAACCAAATTCTGGAGTCCTAGGACCCGGACCTTCGAGAGCAGAACCACCAAAGCAAAAACAAATACGCTTGGATTTTCCCCGTTATTCTCAAGGTGATCCTACAGATTGGTTATTTGCAGTAGACCAATACTGTGAATATTATGGGATTGCAGTACCTGAACGGCTCAGGATTGCTTCATTTCATTTAGATGCACCTGCTTCAAGTTGGTATCGCACTTTATCGCGTGAAGGGCTTATAGCAAATTGGGGACAATTCCGAGAAGCTATAATGAGCCGCTATGGTCCTACTGCGTTTGAAGATCCGGCAGGTACTTTAAGCAAACTGACCCAAACCACAACGGTAAGGGAATACCAAATTGCTTTTGAGAATCTGTCTAGCAAAGTTGGTGGAATTCCGGACCATCTGAGAAAGAGTATGTTCATTTCCGGGCTCAAACCAAAAGTCAGAAGCGATGTCCAAGCTCATTTACCAACAAGTTTCCAGGCCGCATGGGGTCTAGCAAGAAATTATGCGGAAGCGGAAGACCGCTCTCTACGTTGGACTCAACGAAGTCAACCACCTTCTACAAACCCATTCATCAAACAACCAAATTCCACCTAGCCATCCATTTCTATAAAACGACTTTCTCCAACAGAGATGCAGGCACAACGAGAAAAAGGACTATGCTATAATTGTGATGAGAAATACGTCTTTGGTCACAAGTGTAAACCTGGAGCATCGTTTCTTTGCATGACAAGCGAAGAACCTGAAAATGAGAAGCCTATCCCTATCTCCACTGAAGAGCTCATCCTAGACACACATTCCTATCCAGAAATAAGTTTCAATGCTCTTTTTGGCCATCGCTCCTCCAAAGCGTTCCGTCTCACAGGTCAAGTTAATGGATCATCCATTCAAATTCTGATTGACAATGGTAGTACACACAATTTTATCACAGCTCGTAGTGCTAGGCACTTGCAGTTACCCATCCAGTCCATCAATCCATTCCAAGTACAGGTGGGAAATGGTGATAATTTGTTTTGCCAAGGTGTTTCCACGACAGTGCCAATTACTCTGCAGGGTCAGTACACTTTTTCCATTGATTTATATATTCTCGATTTGCAAGGTGCGGATATAGTCCTAGGTGTCCAATGGCTGTCTACCTTGGGTCCAGTAATAACTGACTACAAGAAACTAACCATGAGCTTCTACTATCTTAAAAAACCCGTCACCTTACAAGGAAACCCCAGCCTAACTCCATCCCCAATTACTACCTCCCAACTCCACAAACTTGTAGCCCATGAACCAATCCAAGCCTACCTTATGTACCTCTCTGCCACGGACCACCAACCCACAAATTCTATACCACAGACCTTACCACCGTCCATTAACCTCATTCTAGAAGCATACAATGAAGTTTTTCTACCACCTACCCATTTGCCCCCTTCACGGCCCACAAACCATCATATCAGCCTCATACCAAATACCAAACCCGTCCAAGTCAGGCCATACCGTTACCCTCACTACCAAAAAAATGAGATAGAGAAGCTTGTTTCAGAAATGTTAAAAGAAGGTATTATCAGACCTAGTACTTCCGCTTACAGCTCTCCAGTGCTTTTGGTTAAAAAGAAAGACGGGACATGGCGTTTTTGTGTTGACTATATGGCACTTAATGCTGTTACTATACAGGACAAATTTCCAATTCCTACAATTGATGAGCTATTGGATGAATTACATGGGGCAACTATATTTTCAAAGTTGGACTTACGATCTGGGTACCATCAAATTTTAATGCATGCTGAAGACATTCACAAGACCGCATTCAGAACACACCATGGCCACTATGAGTTCCTGGTGATGCCCTTTGGTCTCTCAAATGCACCATCAACATTTCAAGCAACCATGAATGAGGTATTTGCATCTTTTATAAGGCGGTTTGTCGTAATCTTCTTTGATGATATATTGATCTACAGTCCCACCCTACAAGACCATGAGAACCACTTGCGACAAGTCTTATATACTCTAAAGCAACATTGTTTCTTTGCTAGAAGGTCAAAGTGTCTGTTTGCCAAGGAGTCCATTCAATTCCTCGGTCACATAATTTCTGGTTCAAGACTGGCTCCAGATCCTGAGAAAATTAGTTCAATTAAGAATTGGACATGTCCCACTAGAGTTACTCAGGTAAGAGCTTTCCTTGGCCTAGCAGGTTACTACAGACGTTTCATTAGGCATTTTGCTACAATTGCTGCTCCGCTAAGTGATCTTTTATCAAAAAAAGGTTTTGTTTGGGGTGAAAAAGAAAATGTTGCATTTGCTCAATTAAAGGTCTTTCTGACTACAGCTCCACTACTGGTCCTACCTGATTTCACACTCCCATTTATTTTAGAAGCTGATGCTTCAGGAGTAGGGATTGGTGCAATACTCATGCAAAAGGATCGTCCTATTGCGTTTTACAGTCGTAAGTTATCTCCAGCAATGCAAAGAAAATCAACCTACTTTAGAGAGATGTATGCAATTACTTCCAGCGTGTCTAAGTGGCTTCAGTATCTACTTGGTGCTACTTTTGTCATTAGAACTGATCACAAAAGCCTATATCACTTGATGACTCAAGTAATTCAGACCCCAGAGCAACAACAATTTTTGTCGCAACTCCTAGGTTTCTCATACAACATAATGTACAAATCTGGCAAAACAAATATTGTTGCAGATGCCTTGTCAAGACTTTCAGAAGGGGATATTGAGCCATCCCAATCCCAGTTAGCAGCAATCACAGGACCAACATGTAATATCACACAGACACTGCAGAAAGAAAAAACAGAGGACTCCTATACTATTACAGTCATCCAAGGGCTTATTACAGAACCACAAAAATGGGGGGAGTGGAAAATGAAAAATAAGTTACTCTTCCACAAATCTAGAATTTTCATCCCTGACAGTTCTTCCTTAAAATCGCAACTGCTGCAAGAATTTCACTGCTCACTACTAGGAGGCCATTTCGGAGTTCAAAACACATTCCTTCGCCTCAACAAAGCCTTTACCTGGAAGGGAATGAAGAGAGATGTTAAGAGTTTTGTCAAGCAGTGTGAGATATGTCAGAAAATAAAACCTTCAAATCACTTACCATATGGGTTACTCCAACTCATTGTTCCTCCAAACACAATCTGGACAGACTTATCCATGGACTTCATTATCCATTTACCTAACTCTAATGGATTTTCTGTTATTTTTGTTGTTGTGGACAGGTTATCAAAGGGAGCTCACTTCACACCATTACCTGCTCAATTTACAGCAGCCAAAGTCGCAAACGTGTTCTGGGAGTCGGTCGGAAAACTCCATGGATTTCCCCGAACAATCATCTCAGATCGTGACCCAATCTTTCTCAGCAGCTTCTGGCAAACACTATTCCATCTCCAAGGCACAGTCCTGCGCTACAGTTCGGCTTATCATCCACAAAGTGATGGCCAAACTGAAAGAGTGAATAGATGTTTAGAACAATACCTTAGGGCTTTTGTCCATGAGAACCCGAAAACATGGTCAAAGATCCTAAGCTTTGCTGAGTTCCACTTTAACACATCATTCAACAGATCCACTGGATACACGCCTTTTGAAGTCACCTTCGGCATCCCTCCACCAAATCTGTTGACTTACTGCTTGGGAGCCAGCAACCTGGAAGCCATAGAAACAAATCTCGCCACACGCAACAAAATCGTGGGTAGTTTAACAAAGAATCTTCACCAAGCACAGACTACCATGAAAGCATACAGTGACAAAAAAAGGAAAGAAAGAGTTTCAGGAAGGAGATCTAGTATTACTTCGATTGCAACCATATCGTCAGGTCTCTGTTCAACGGCGTAGCTCCCATAAGCTATCTCTCCGTTATTACGGACCGTTCGAAGTTTTGCAACGGATAGGCCCTGTGTCTTACAAACTGAAATTGCCGGAAACATCGCGTATTCATCCGGTATTTCACGTTTCACTTTTGCGTCCTTTCGTATCTCCTACATCATATAAAGTTCATCCTATGCCGAAGGAGTCACAAGAGAACAAACTGGTTCATCTTCCGGTAGCGATTTTGGGAGAACGAGAGATATGGCAACAAGGAAGAAAAGTAAAACAGGTTTTAGTACAATGGTCTGATAGCGTTCCAGAAGATGCTACTTGGGAAGAAAAAAATATGGTGTGTGGTCAAGAAGAAAGAAATGGAGAAAATGACGTTTCAAAAGTTACTCCAATCACTACAAAGCATGCATCAGACACACCACCCAAGGAGCAAGAGGTAGAAGATAAGTCATCAACGTGGAAGCTTCCAATTAGTTCCGAATCTTCAGTAAAATCTATCCATGAGGACATGGGTATTTTTTATGGAGAAGGGGATGTAGTGGACCTATCCACCACTAACAGACCAATACGTAACAAGAAGAGTCCAACATATTTAAAAGATTACATTAAGTAGTATTGGACAACTTGCATTCAATTGTTTAAAAGCTTTTCGTTTACTTTCAAATAAATCAAATCTTACGGAAGTTGTTATCCTTAGGATTAGTTTCTTATTTCCTTATTCTTAGGATTAGTTTGTTTGTTATTTACGTATCCTTTCTTTCAACAATTTGAATTTTAAAATTAGGATTTGTAATTTCCTTTTTAAAAGACGCTGATGAATCAAATGGGATTATGAGTGTTTTGACAAAATTCTTATCTCCCTCTCTTGTTCAATCTTTTCTCTTTCCTTTCCTCCCTACACAAAAGATACACAAAAGTGTAGTTTAGTAGATAACCAATACTTTGACCAATTTGTAGTTTTTAAAGTTACCATTTTGATATGTGGAGTCAGAGAATAGAGATTAGCCAACACTGGAATCATTTCATGTGGACGGGTGTAACGCCCCCTCCGCTATGAGAGTCATTACCAAGCATAAACACAAACAAACAGATAATTAATCAGAGTTTAAGCAGTTTGGAAGCACATACTAAAAGTGACATCATCAAATGTCATCATCATATATACACTGTACATATAATATGGTGAATATACATATATCTCTGTTTAGATACAAAACTGTACGAATATCCCCTCAGGGTATAACAAAATCAAAACCAAAGGCTAAGTACAAAACATCAGAGCCACATGCTCATATCATCTAGCCTAAGGTGTACAAACAGCAGCTATCCCTGCATAGGCTTCTTGCCTTGGGATCTATCTGCTCCTCCTGATGAATCACCTGCAACATAATTCCCACAAACGGGGTGAGACATAAAATCTCAGTAAACTCGGGGCCCTTGAAGGTATTTCCTTCCCCTGGTTCACTGACAACCACACAAATATATATATATATATATATATCACAGCAGTGAAACACTCAACCATCATCATCAGTGTATATCAATACACATCCATCTACCAAAACCATAGTATAATCATGGTATACAACCATGCATCACATCCATAACTATCACGCAGAGGCTACATCTAAGTATATAGGAACATCTCCACTCAGGGAGGCTACTTCTATATACTAGGAACATCTCCTGCCTGTATAAACCTAGCGGAGGCTTCCTCTGAATATATAGGAACATCTCTCTCACGAGGCTTCATCTATATATCAGGAACATCTCCTTCTGATGAGGCTACCTCTGTATATATATAGGTACATCTCTGCTCACGAGGCTACATCTACATATTACAGGAACATCTCATCTGATGAGGCTACCTCTGTGTATATAGGTACATCTCTATTCACGAGGCTACCTCTATATAGCACAGGAACATCTCATCTTCTAACACAATACAATTGCCTGAGGAGGCTACCTCTGTGTATATGGGAACATCTCCATGCGGGAGGCTACGTCCATATCACAGGAACGTCTCTCAACAGTTCTTACTCAACTCAAATCATCTATCCTACTACCATAGGATACTACTCAAGCACAACATGCGTATTCAAGTTTCATATTCAATTAGGCATGCTACCAGTCAGGAAATTCACAACCATACATATCAATTCCCTATCACAGGGTTCAGTCCATATTTCAAACATCGCATGCCAATACACATCAATTCCCCCTTCTCAGGGTTAAGCCTACACATCATCCAGTATTCACATTAATTTCCCTATCACAGGGATCAGATCATCAACCAACATCCATTCACATACATGCATACACGCATAATAGAACCATCACCTCACTTGGTGTATGATGGAACACAGAAAAGGATACACAACAAGAACCAAGAGCTTACCTGCTCTAGACAGATCACAGGTTCTCCCGGCCTCGTGGTCAACACCACCAGAGCTATCAAGCTCACGTCCTACACAAGAACGAGCACATAACACATCAAATACGGTTCTAGGCCATTCAAACGAAAGGAAACTATCATCCTCTCTATCTACATACAATAAATCACTACACAAGTGATTCCCAGACCCTCAACAGGATCCCTCTCGGCCTCATCAAGGCTACAGAGCCTCTACGAAGACTCTGATCAGGCTAATACAAAGCATGTCCCTGCTTTAGCCTTCTCAATATCCAACTTCTCATTATCAGCAGTTCAAACTCATAAACCTCATCTATACACTCTCATGAGCAACTTTGTCAACTGCTCTAAGGTTCATACTAATCATATTACTAGCCTTTTATCTCTGTTCATACAAACTCAGAGCCAAAATCAAACTTCATCAGTAATGATGATTCAAGGCTCTAACTTCCTCAGAATACCTTTCTGAGCACAAAACTCTACAGAGTCCAAGCCTAATAACGGCTCTAACACCTCCAAAAACACCCCTCAAGATAACCCCAAAACCTCGAAATCCAACACACAGAACCAACGGTTAGAGCTCGAGTTTCTTACCTCTGTGATATTCAGAAACACCAGGGAATCACTTTCCCTAAGGTAGCTCGCTCAATCAAGGTCTCTTTCGTCTTTAAACTCCGAGCTCTCAAGGGTTCTCTCAGAGAAATCAATCTCACTGTTTATCGACTATTCTCACGAATCAATCGGGGGTTTCCTCTCTTCTCGGGGCTCTGATCACGTTCTCAGTTGGGTCAGAGGTGTTTAGATGAACGATGAAGGAGATACAAAGCTCATAGGCTCATCAATGGCTGTTTCTCTCTTTTCCTCTCCTCCATTTTTGTCCAAATGAGCTGTTATTTAAGGCTGCCCGAAAGTCCCACGCTGATCGCGTCGTTCCCCGCGCTGATCGCGCCACAATTCAAACCTCACGCGGATCGCGCCAGATCTCGCGCTACCCGCGCCACAGGTTCGAATAGCCCACGCCGTTAGCGCCATATCCACGCTAATAGCGTGAGATGGTCGACAGTATTGGCCTGGTTTATGCATCCCGCGCGGATCGCGCTGAAGCCCACGCGGATCGCGCGAGATGCCTGAATCAGCCTTTTGCTTTCCTTTAAGCCTCCTTTCTCAAGGATTCTAATCCATGATCATAGATCCTAATCACAAGGCTTAATCCAGGCTTAATCCTGGGTTAATCACATACTTAAAATTCAAGATATTACAACGGGCCACCTATGGAAGCAAATATTTCGCAGCATGAATCCGTTTTATTAGTTAACTTCAGTTTATTTTATGTTTAGGATTCAAGTGTTGATACAGAATGTATCTCACGAGTCACAAGTTACTAGTTTCTTAGGAAAGGCACTTAGTCACGAGTCAAAAGTTATAAGGTCTGTTTAGATGTAAGTTTTTTTAGAAACACTTGTAGAAAAATAAAATAAGAAGAAAAAAATGAAATGAACTTTTCTGGAAGCTAAAATGAATTTTTCATTAGTTAATTTGTTGATGTCAATTTATTTTTTAGAGAAATTATAATGATGAGCTTATAAAAATTAGCTAATGAAAAATTTATTTTTACTTATAAAATAGGTCATTTCATTATTGTTTTTTATTTTCTTTTTTTAAAAGTACTTCTAAAAAAATTTAACCAAACGAATTATATAATTTGGGCTGTTTGTATAGATAGTATCTGCAGGGAATTTAATTTACCGTTGATAGGAAAGGCCCTAGTGACAAGGGACATTGATTGTTGTGTTTTTAGTTTTTACTAGATAGATAGTAGAAGGTTTCGTTACAGGAAATGTTATTTGCTTTGTAAGAAGAAGAATAAACTTCTATGAAATGAAAGAGTTCGCAGGAATTGTCTGACGGATACCTATGGAACTTTCATCCAATGGTTTAATTATGTCGTGACTCGTGATAAAAATAATCCATCACAGCATTTTTCTACCAAGTGTTGAAGATATTGCGACTTAAATATGTTCTTAATATCTTAATTTTGAGTCACTTGTATTTTTGGTCAGTAAATTTAATTTTTTTTTAAGTTCTTAATTTAAATTTTTTTTTTTTTTTAGTTTTTCCTAACTCATTTTTGGCCATTTAGAGACACAATTTGTAATTATTTTTTATTTTAAGAGAGGAAAAAAACATTTTTCAATATTGAGTGACAAAAAAAAATTTAAATCTGATAAACCAAAAATAATAGTAATCATGTACCCAAAAAAAAGTAATATAAATTTGAGAATAAAAATATATTTAGGTCTCGTATTTTCTCTTAAATATATTTTTAAGAGATTTATTAAGTTTTTCTTTTTAATTTACTAACCAAACGATTAAAATTCTTATATTTTCTCTTTTTTTCTATATTTTCCTATATAACCAAATAAAGGATTAAAACAATATTTTTTTAAAATAATTAGTTCCAATTGCTAGGACCACAATGTGGTGGCCAGGCCGAGGCTGTACTTTAGTATTATTATTTACCACGCAAATGCTAATATTCAAATTAAAGCATTCACAATATAAAAAAAAAATACCTATAAAAAATTAAAGCATTCAAACGAGCATTAAAGTCAATATCTCATTCATTCTATTAGAAAATATGGTTCTCGGGTTCAAATCAAATTAGGGGTTGATTAATCTCACGATATAAATTTTGATTTTTTTTATCTATAAAATCAAAATTAAATATTATAAAATTTATAATAATTCACACATTTTATTCAATCAATTGAATTAAATTTTTTAATGATATAAATCACGGTCTAATATTGTTGGTGTAATTATAGAATAATAAGTTTATAAAAAAACTGAACAGAAATGAAATTGTATAAAAGTTAAGATAGATGATCGACGTAAAAATAAAGTTAAGATGTGTTACAGTAAAAAATAATATTTAAAAATATTATACATTTTTTAATAAACAATTAAATTTCATTATAATAACCGTTCTCATGAATATTTTTCATTTGACATGTATACGGAGTAACTAAAAAAATATTTTAAGAGAGGCTAAAATAAAAATTATTCGTATTTAAGAAATTTAAAATATATTTTAGTTTCTAACGTGAGTACAAGTATAAAACTAGATGAGTCTTGCAGAAGCCGTGGATTGTCTTTTTCGTGTGTGTGTATATATATATATAAATAACTCTCACTTATTTTTCTAATATATTATATTAATAATATTAATAATTAATATTTATTAATAATATATATATAAATAATTTGAATTATTATAACCAGAAAAAGAGAAAGTGGTTAGTGAATAGTTATTTAATTTTAGTTAGAAAATTAAGAAATAGTTTAAAGGTAAAATTGTTTAATGAAAGTGGAAAGTGGTTAGTGAGTAGTTATTTAATTTTGATTAATAAATTAATTTTAATATGTACAATTAAAGAGAATTAATTATTATCATTTCTCTAATATTATTAAAAATAAAAATAAAAATATAATAAATATGAAAATAAAAATAATTGCATAAAGTCGAATCTTCTATTGGTATAGATTATGCAATTGAAACATGGTCTTTTCATATATTTATTTCTCACCTAATACTAATAGGCTAGTACGTGTTATGGTGGAGAGAAACGCGCGCAAAGACACGCACTGACGCGTTAAGTTGACAAGAAGATTCGCTGGATAGAGTCACATGGGAATAAAAATAAAAATAAAAAATAGAGGGAGACACAGAAGGAGCAGTACTTCCACTTTGCTGCGTGAGATGAGAAGGGACATCGCTCACAACATAGCACCTTAAATTTTTTAGAAGTACTTTTAAAAAAAGAAAATAAGAATAAAAAGATGAAATAAATTTTTTCATAAGTAAAAATAAGTTTTTCATTAGCTAATTTGTAGATATCATTTCATCTTTTAGAGAAGTCACATTGGTGAGCTTTTACAAATTAATTAATGGAGAGTTTATTTTTACTTATGGAGAAGTTTATCTCATCTTTTTACTCTTATTTTCTTCTTTTAGAAGTGTTTCTAGAGAAGCTTATCCAAACATACCTATAATAAACTACTCCTACAAAAATAGTGAGAAAACCAAAATTCTACCAACAACTAATTTCCATTTAATGGTTTTAAATTTCAATTAATTTAATAATACTATTTCGTAAAAACCAATATCGTGTTCAAGAGAAGCTAAGGCTACCAGAAAAAAAAAATTAAATCTTTAGATTTTTGAACGTTTATAATATATTTCGATTATAGTTTATTATAAACCATGATTTAATATAATGAGAAAATATTTTTATCATTTCAACTTAAACTATCAAAAAAGTGATCTCTTAAGAGTTTAGACATAGCCCACACATAATTTTATTAAACATTATTTATAAATAAAATTTATTTTAAACACTCCAAATTATAATAAGATGTCTCAACATACTATAAAAGGCTATTGCTGAACGAGAAACCTTATAAAGGAATAAAGTAATTATGAGTTATGTTAAAAAAGCCAATTATAGATTTCCCTCGTTCGTCAAAAACATTCATCGTGACTTCATTCTATTGGTTTTTTAGGTATATAGAAAAGGATTTAAAGATATCAGATCTAATCATAGGTCCATTTGCTGCTCCTTTTTTTACGAGGATTTTTGTCAATTTGGAGGATGATAACACAAACACGAATTGACTATTTTCACGATAAATAAATAAATACTACTATTTAATTAAGAGAAATACTAACAATGCTTTTTCTAACATTTTTTACTGAAATTTATTATAAATCATAATTTTCAGTGAATATCACTTCCAAATCAAGATAGATAGTCATATATTGAAATTTATAATTTTTAATAAATTTTAGCTAATATAGCAGAGAAAATTAGAAGAAGAAAAGTGTTAGAATGAGTATGTTTAACATGAGATATGATTGTTATAAAAGAAGACAAAAATGCATAGAATTAAATATAATTATTTGTCTGAGTTTTGTTAGACTTATTGATTGAGTCAAAATGGTGTCTCTTGAGTGTTTTATACCTACACATGTGTTGGTGTATGGGAGGAAGATTCTCTAGCCATAAAGAGTATTGAGCTTTACTGGCATGTTTGTTACTTTGTTATTTACTTACATGAGTTTAGATAGTCTTTGCGAGGCTTAAAACAAAAGTTAAGCTAATTTTTAGTCTATGCTTCAATTTTTTTCTTAAATAATAAAACAATCCATAATTTTATCTTTAGATTTTTTTAAAAAAAATTGTTTTTAATTATAAAATTAACTGACTTAAACATGCATTAAATAGCTATTAAATCTGTAAAAAAGCTATTAAAACTGTTATTGGTGATTTATTTTGTTAATAAAAATTTTAAGCATATTATTTAAGAAGTGTTTAACTTTCTGTTTTTTAATTTTTTTTTTAATTTTTTTTCTTAATCAATCTCATCTAAATTGCAAAATATTTACACAAGTGCTATATTATTTTTTAATGACTTAAATATATTTTTGTTCTATATAATTTTATTTTCGTCCTTACAATTTTTCATTTTAGTAAGAAAGAATGTATTTAAAAAAATTATTTAAACAGTAAAAAAATTGTTAAATAAAAAATGTTATACCTTCTATTCTTATTTGAATTCCCAGGTAAGGAAAACAAAGGAAAGGAGGAAAGCGCTAAAATAAAATAATCATATTTTACAAAAATTAAAATAATTTTTTAAAATAAAAAAAAACATTAAATTACAAGAAGCAAAATATATTTAAATCTGTTTGAATTGCATTGTTTTGAAACAAGAAAGAAATGATACTGATGGTGATAGTCAATATATGCTGTGGCCGTGAACAGATATGGTGGGCCCAAATGTTAGTCTGGGTGGAGCAACTCCTGCGGACATGTAAATGGAAACGGCCAGCTGCAATGGATTTTTTAGGGTGATATTAATATATTATAATATTATACCTTCTTATAATCTTTTATTATTATTATTATTGTAGTAAAATTAGCATAAAATATAAGTTAATAATTTACTGTGAAGTGTTATATGCTTGTCCCTGGATTCAACACTAGATAACATATCTGTCTGACCTCATTAATGGAATGGGGTGATGATATTCTAGGGACGGTTATTTATAACTAATGTAGCGAGTATCCAAGATTTTCATACGCATATCGTGGTTCTAGGATACCAAGAAAAAGAGCAAGAACGTGGATGTGACGCGCTCACTGCACTGCACTCCACCAATGACCAAACAAGAACCATAACAGGGGAGAGCTACCCCTACCCCTATCCTTGACTTCTTCTTCTTCTTCTTCTTCAGAGTTCAGACACAGTAGAAAGAATGTGCGGGCCCCACCCAACCCATTTTGCACGACTCCCTTTATTTTGTACCTAGTCAATGTCATTCCTCAGTGCTTCGTGGGCCTCCCCTCCCTTCTCAAATATTCATGCTTCATAATTTCAATTTAATAACCATTTATTTTCAAATTAATTTCTATCTTAATTATTACGTAGTGGTAGTAGTATAATGCATGTTATCATTAGTTTATTGTATTGTGCCCAAAAGAACTTTGTTTATTGTAATTAGTGTATCTTTTTTAGAATGACGTACAATATTCTCTCAAATCTATTGAGTAAAGTTGACCTTAGTGGTTTTAGGACTCTTCTCTATTCAATTTTCATTCGAATCTTTGAGCTTTTCTTGGCCTTTTCTACCATCTTTCGTTTTGCAGAACCATGGACGACGCGTCCCATTTTCCAACTGTCTCATTTTTAACAGGTTAAATATCCATTTTTCTCATTAAAACTAAAATGTGAAACGGTGACAATAATTTCATCTCTAAAAATTAAAAATTTAAATTTAATCATTGTAAAAAAATATATGACAGAATAATCTTGTAATTAAATTTTGAGATTATTTTGTCATTAAATTATAATGTATAAACTAATTTGATCATAAGTTATTTTTTTAAGGATCAAATTGATATTAAATTGTAAAATTTATGAATCAAATTATCATTAAATTATTTACATAATTAATTTGTCAAACTTTTTATATTTAAGACTAAATTTAAATTTTTTATCTTTTATGAATCAATACCTTATTGTCTCACAACAAAATGAGTATTTATTCTTTTTAATATTGAAAAGAAAGCAGTATGATAACAATAAATATATAACTTAAAAAGCACTTATTGTGTTGCTTTATTTGGTAGGAAGGAAGAAAGCAGTATGGTGGGGAAGGCATGCATTTCAAATTGTTATGGGCATTTTTTATAGAGGGGCCATCCCATTCCCATAGATTTTTGTGATCCTCAGCGTTAACGTACACTTTTGCTGGCCTAGTTCTATCTCTCTCTCGCGCTATATATCTCTTTGTAAATAAATGATAATAATGCTATTTGTTTCTTGGTAATGCCACTAGTTTAAGCATGCATATTCAGAAACGTAGAAAATTGTGACCGTAACTCATAAGAATAAAATGATATCATTATTTGCTTAGCATCAACTTATTGCATTATCATGTGAATGCATATCACTTGTTTGTTTGTATTGCGTTGTTAAATTTAAAACTCATCATTTATATTTTATGAAATAATAATAATATTTTTATGCATAAATAATATAGAATACAGAAACACTCTTGGATGAGTTTCTAAACATATTCGAGCGTGTATTCATTTTTTTCTTCTTTATTAATTGTCATAGTCTAAAACAACATATTTAATTATTATTCATAAATGACAAAAAAGTTATTATTAATACTAGTATCAAATTTTTTCTTTGATTGCGAATTTTCCATAAACATAATTGTCAGAAGAATTATTGGGTCAAATATAGTAATTAAATAGAGTCTTTCCTGAGATGATAATCTAAAAATCAAGTTACTAAAATTATAAGCAAAGTTTGTCTAAAATTACATGCTATTTCTATTAGTATATTTTTATATTTGTTTTGTAAGAGCATTTTTCAAATGAGAGTGTTTATATGAGTTGTTTGACTTTAAGTACCATTGTTTAACTTTTTTTTATTGGAGCAAATGATACGAAGTTGTTTATATTAGATAACTTTTGTTTAACAAATTTATATCATAAATAAATATTTTTTAAGTATTGTAAGATCTGCAAAATTAAACTAATAATTTCCTTAACAATCTTAACATTGAAAAAAAAAATTCATGTATAAGTATTTAAATCTATGTGAAATTATAAAATTCCACAAAACTATAATAAATAATCAATCTAAATAACTATGCATTATAACTACTGTAAGTTATATTTGGAATGCCTAAAAGGTTAAAATTAACAATTTTTTTTTTATCACCATTATATTTATCAAAAATATTTATTAATTTTATTAATAATTAAATTTTATTGATGAGTCTGGCTAATCACCTTTATGATCTATTTGGGTGTATTGAAAAAATCAAAACTGAAATGAAAAAAAAATGTAAAAAATGAAAAAAGTTGAATTGTTTTTTTTAGATGACAAAGGTGTGAAAGGAAGAGAAAGAGTGGTAGAGCCCATATCATATACTTTTATGATCACAAACCGAGCAAAAATGTACAATATCTTAAGGTTGAAAATGATGTTTTGTGGCAATTTAAACGCGATAAAGACATTTATTTTTGTTTCCTAACGGTTTAAAATGTTATTTTGTGACATTTTTATACTTTTTAATATTTTTGAATGGTTAGAAACAAAAAAAATATATTTTAAAATTAATTCAATTATTTATTAAATAATTATTTTCTCTTTTCTCTTTTCTCTTTTCTCTTTTTAATTTATTTCACTTTAACCTTATTTTTCACCATTTTTCTATTTTAATTCACTTCTTTTTTTTCTTTTATTTCTCACAACTAAACAAAGTGTTTAGTGTAATCTTTCTCCTAATTACGCATTTTATGTCTGGTTTTGAGAAAGAGGTGAACACACACATCTGACAGGGACAATGACCTACACACGCTCTGACTATACATTTAATTCACTTCACTTACTTTTATTAACTCCCATATCGCGATTCTTTACTCCATCTCATAATATCGACATATCGTATCGCAATCATGACTGTATCACGTGATACAATAAGTGCCATCCCTCCGTGGCAGACACCGTAATATTCCCCAAACACTGAGGTCAAACACTTTGGGGACCCGTCCGAAATACTTTGTCGTTACTCGAGGGATCTGAACACAGTAAAACTGGCTTTCTGGGCAGTTATCCTCTCCTTTTCCCAACAACTCTTCCTCGCTTATCATCCCTACGATCTCTCAAATAACACTTTTCCGTCAAGTGAAATTCTGAATCAACGGTATAGACATGAGATAAGACCCTAGGTGTGGATGTAGAAAAACACTACCCACCTTCTAGTTTTACTCCGAGCCGATGAACAGCAGTAAGCTCGAGATTCCGAGCCGATTTTTTAGACAAAACGAAGCCGGCTTAGTGGGCCCCGCATTAAACTGCACTTGAAATATAAGCCATGGTCTTCTCTTATAGCTTATTGACACTACTGATAATCACTACTTGATAAGCACCACTACTTATCATCACCCTTCCTTGTCGCCTCCGATATAAGAACACCTACTATTTGAGCAAGTTCATGTTTCCTATATATATATTTAGAGAGAGAGAAAGAGGAAATTAGAGATAGAGTGAGTGAGAGTATATTAGGACATTTCTTGCAGGAGAGAGAAAGTAGAAGAGAAGAGAAGAGAGAGAGAGAGAGAGAGAGAGAGAGAGAAAGGTTTGGTCTTTTGGTGTTTTGGTCTCTTCTCTAGTTGTGTTGTGGAGTGGTGCTACTGGTGGTGCGTTCTATATTCTTCGGGGGACCTTTCTTTCCGTGTGTGTGAGTGAGAGAGCTTTGAAGGTGAGAGTTTCTCCAAACCAAACCCTTTCTCTCTCTTTCATGTTTCCGAATCTGTTGCTTTAAAGTCTGTAACTTTTATGTGTATTTTAATTTCGACTTTTCCTTGTTTGTTTCCTTTTATGAACACTTTTTTGATTTTTTTCTCTTGCATCTTGGATTCCCTCATGGGATTAAAGCTGCTTCCTTTTGTTGCCCGTTGATCTTATGGGATACACTCAATTTCTTTTGCCCTTTCGTTTCATTTTTGCCCCTAAAACCTTGATTTTTTGGGACATGGAAGGTTTTCTTCCCTAAATGCTTTGATGGGGCTAGTCAAATGATTCACTCTCGGTGTGGATTTTCTTTTCTGCATTTTTCGTAACTGGTCGACGTGCAATTTCTCTAACCGCTCATTTTTTAAAATAATTGTTTTCCCGCAGATCTAGTTTATAGTTGCTCATTTTGGTGCTGGTCTAATCGAAGACGAGGCGCTTACGATGTCATCTTTAAGTAGGGAGTTGGTGTTCTTGATCTTGCAGTTTCTGGATGAGGAAAAGTTCAAAGAAACTGTTCACAAGTGGGGCTTGTTCCATTTCACTTTTTTTGTTGTTGTTGTTATTATTATTATTATTATTATTATTATTGGTTATCTCTAGTGTTGATTGGGTTTTATCACATTATTTGACTCTTTTTTTTTTCTTTTTTCTTTTTTTAAATAATAGGCTTGAGCAGGAGTCTGGGTTTTTCTTTAACATGAAATATTTCGAGGATGAAGTGCACAATGGTAACTGGGATGAGGTTGAGAGGTACCTCTCTGGTTTCACCAAAGTGGATGATAATAGGTATTCTATGAAGATATTTTTTGAGATTAGGAAGCAGAAGTACCTTGAGGCATTAGATAAGTAAGCTCACAACAAGTTCAGATATGTATTCTCTTGACACTCAGCATTCTTTTTTAAGTATTGAACTTGGCTGTTTTAATTAATATTTTGGTAGGCATGATCGGTCCAAGGCTGTAGAAATATTAGTGAAGGATTTGAAAGTCTTTGCCACGTTTAATGAAGAACTGTTTAAGGAAATCACACAGCTTTTGACATTGGAGAATTTTAGGTATGTATATAATTCTTAGCTTGGTCTAAAACTTCTGTAAGAAACAGAAAATGACTTCTGGCATTATAGGGAAAACGAACAATTGTCTAAGTATGGTGATACAAAGTCTGCAAGGGCAATCATGTTGGTTGAGCTCAAAAAGTTGATTGAGGCCAATCCCTTATTTCGTGACAAATTGCAATTTCCTAACCTTAAAAACTCAAGGTTACGGACTCTAATCAATCAAAGGTAATTCAAAGTCTAAGATATTGTCAATAAATATACAACAGTACTTTGTGCCCTGCATGTAATAACTTACTGGTACACTATAGGCATGAGATTGCTTTTGGTATCTTTACTTACAATTGAAGGAGCTCATCTGCCATCTTCCATATTTACATTTCTGTTTTATTTGGTTAGACATGCCTCATGTTGTTGTTATCCAAGATTCCAACCATTGAACTCCTCTTCAATTTTTCATCAGTGATAGGATGTCTGGCGCCACTGTTAATTTTATTCATAGAATTTTTTATTATGTATCCACCAATTCTTGGCTGCATAGTTCCTGCCTCAATGCTTCTTTTCATTAGATAAGTTGTATGTAGAGGAGCTTCTGCATGTAGAGGGGTTACTGCATAGACTTTTGCATTGTATTGCTCTATAAACAACTGATTAGACAATCTTATATTATGGGATAACTGATTTTTTTTCCCTTCATTTTCCTGTTCCAAAATTAAATTTCAGCTTGAATTGGCAGCACCAACTTTGTAAGAATCCACGGCCAAATCCAGATATAAAAACTCTTTTTGTGGATCATTCATGTGGACAACCAAATGGTGCACGGGCTCCATCACCTGCTAATAATCCACTACTAGGATCATTACCAAAGGCTGGAGGATTTCCTCCTCTTGGTGCACATGGGGTGGGCTACTAAACTGATTTGGTTTCATAGGAATTGTATAATATGTTGTTATCTTTTGGTTCTTATTATGTTGCTGGACTCTGCTGTGGTTCATGTGTATAGCCTTTTCAACCCACACCAGCTCCTGTGCCAACACCCCTGGCTGGTTGGATGTCAAATCCAACCACTGTAGCACATCCTGCAGTTTCGGGAGGAGCTATAGGTCTTGGTGCGCCATCAATCCCTGGTACTACTACATTCATTTTCTCTTTATCATTCTCCAACTCTTCATGAGCTATGTTTGGTTTGTATAATCTTTGACCTCTGATGCTCCTTGCCTTTTTAAGCTGCTTTGAAGCACCCTAGGACCCCTCCAACTAATCCTTCTGTTGACTATCCATCTGGTGATTCAGATCATGTTTCTAAGAGAACAAGACCAATGGGAATGTCAGATGAGGTAATCTGGTGTCATTTATGGAAACATCATACATGGTCTTGGAACTCATACCAATGCAAGTTATTATCTCACATTTCCGCTATCAATCTTTCTTTATTTTGTGCAGGTAAATCTGCCTGTCAATGTTTTGTCAGCAACATTACCTGGTCATGGTCATGGTCAGGCTTTTAATGCACCTGATGACTTGCCAAAGACTGCCATGCGAACTCTGAACCAAGGCTCATCTCCTATGAGCATGGACTTTCATCCAGTTCAACAGACACTGCTTCTTGGTCTGCTACTCTTTTAAGGCCTTTTGTTTGTGTTGTTGACATGATTATTAGTTAGACTATTTACTATTAATACTGGAAATTGACTGAATTTTTTTTCTTGATGCAATGTGTCAGTTGGTACGAATGTGGGGGACATTGCTTTGTGGGAAGTGGGCTCTAGGGAGCGGTTGCTCATGAGGAACTTTAGAGTTTGGGATCTTAGTGCTTGTTCAATGCCCTTTCAGGTTGTCCTTTCTCACCTTTGTCCATTGATATTTGTGACGAATATTTGTACCAAACCCTGAAACTTGTAAGTTTGCAGTAACTGAAAATAAAACTAATCATAATCAATTCAGGCTGCTCTTGTCAAAGATCCAGGTGTTTCTGTCAACCGTGTGATTTGGAGTCCTGATGGGGCTTTATTTGGTGAGTTTTTAAATTCTTCAAGTTTAATATATTGATCCAAGTAATATTTACTTTCAAAACTCAACTATACAAGTCACTTATTTCTGTTAAACAGGAGTTGCTTACTCAAGGCACATCGTTCAGATATACTCTTACCATGGCGGGGATGATGTTCGACAGCATCTAGAGGTATTCACGGATGCAAACACTTGAACAATGAAGAGTTCTTTCTACTTTAGGTTTTATGTATACTTTTTTGTAATTATTTACTTATGAACTTTTCTAGATTGATGCTCATGTTGGTGGAGTAAATGATCTAGCGTTTTCTCACCCAAATAAGCAACTATGTGTCATAACTTGTGGTGATGATAAGACCATTAAGGTAGGTTTGTCAAAGCTTGAGCCTGGATTTCTTAAGTGAAGAACTGAAGATAACATATGTCACTAACTAAGTTATGCAACTTAAGGTTTGGGATGCTGCTACGGGTGCGAAACAGTATACTTTCGAAGGTCACGAGGCTCCAGTTTATTCTATCTGTCCGCATTACAAAGAAAACATTCAGGTACAAGTTGACTTTGATACCTATGGGAAAATGTTGGTTGAGTTTGTTGCCATATGATTCCTTTAGCCCTATTGGTAGAGTGCCCCATAGAAAATCCTTTGACCATGTTTCTAATTCGTTTTCTTGTTGAAACTCTTTCTTATGCTATAGTTCATCTTTTCAACGGCATTAGATGGAAAGATAAAAGCATGGTTGTATGATAATTTGGGATCTCGTGTTGATTATGAAGCTCCTGGACGATGGTGTACAACCATGGCCTATAGTGCTGATGGTACAAGGTTCATATACTCAACCAGGCTACTTGTGTTATTGAATTATACTATATGTTTTGATCTATTTTTGCTCAAACATTTTCTTTTTGGCTTGAATGTATTTTACAGACTCTTTTCATGTGGGACAAGTAAGGAAGGGGAATCCTCTATTGTTGAGTGGAATGAAAGTGAAGGAGCTGTGAAAAGGACTTATCAAGGATTTCGGAAACGATCTTTGGGTGTTGTACAATTTGATACAACCAAAAATCGATATTTGGCTGCAGGTGATGATTTCTCCATTAAATTCTGGGATATGGACAATATTCAGCTTTTGACTACTGTTGATGCTGATGGAGGTCTCCCTGTAAGTTCATTATTTTATTGCAAATTGGATAGCCAGTCTCTGGAAATAGTAGTTGCTAATTTGAACCTTATATTCTAGGCAAGCCCACGAATCCGTTTTAACAAGGATGGAGTTCTTTTAGCTGTTTCTGCAAATGAGAATGGAATTAAAATCTTAGCCAATGCAGATGGTATTCGTTTGTTACGCACATTAGAAAATTCTTTATATGATACATCAAGAACATCGGAAGCCATGACAAAGGTAGACTTATATAGATTTATACTTTCCTTTCCTCATATTAATAAAATCTAGTCTGACATATCATATTTGTGACAGCCTACAATAAATCCAATATCCGCAGCTGCTGCTGCTGCAACTAGTGCTGCACTTGCAGAGAGGGCCTCGTCTGTGGTAGCTATTAATGCGATGGTCTGTTTATGTTCTCTATATATCAGTGGCATGTTATTGACTTGAATGCCACTTGTTGGCTTTTTTATGAATTTTTTTTTTTTCTTATTATGCAACTCCTATCCAATGGACAAGTCAAAGTGGATTAGCCGATTAAGCCTGTCACTGTGATTTTTTAATGTATTTATTATCGTTACTACTTACTATTATTTTTATTATTATTTATACTATCTGTCAATTCCAAATCATCAGAATGGGGATGCCCGAAACTTGGGTGATGTTAAGCCTAGAATAAGTGAAGAATCCAATGATAAGTCGAAGATATGGAAGCTCACTGAAATCAATGAACCATCTCAATGTAGATCCTTGAAGCTGCCTGAGAATGTCAGAGTGAACAAGGTATTTTATTTACTTAATAACTGTTTTTTTTAGGTGTTCATGTCATTAATTATATCAAATACTCATTCCAATTTTCATAGCATTTTTATTTCATTGAAATTCACCTTTTTCAATGAACTTGGTTTCAATTGGACAACAAAGGAGCAGGGAATATGTAATGTCTGTATATTTCCTTTATAATATACCTTTGATTTTTGTAAACTTTGTGGACTAGGAGCTTGTCTATACGCAGAATACTTTGTGTACAAGGTCATGGGTTCTATCATGTGTCCTCTATTTCTTTATACTGATGAATACTGTAGAAAATCACACACATTTACACAAATATTATGTTAAGACCACCATCAAATTTCCTTCTTGTAACCTGATACCCCTCTCCAAAACTAAAATTGTTCTGATTACTGATTATCCGCATCTTTGTTATGACAGATATCAAGGTTGATTTATACTAATTCAGGCAATGCTATCCTTGCGTTAGCTTCAAATGCCATTCATCTGCTCTGGAAATGGCAGCGAAATGACCGTAATTCAACTGGCAAGGTGTGGGGAATATGCAAAATTACTCTTCAGACTACTCTTCTCTAGTCATATAATTGGGAATGGGAATTATATTTTATTTGATGATATTCATTCCTGTAGGCCACTGCCAGTGTGCAACCCCAGTTGTGGCAACCTTCTAGTGGCATCCTGATGACTAATGACATTACTGATAGCAATACTGAGGATGCCGTTCCCTGCTTTGCTCTGTCGAAAAATGATTCTTATGTAATGTCAGCATCAGGAGGGAAGATTTCTCTGTTCAATATGATGACTTTTAAGGTGAGCTATGATCCTTAGTGATTATTCAAGACTGTATTTGGTTTGCAACTAACCAATTTCAATCTTCTCGGCCAAGTGCAGACAATGACGACATTCATGCCTCCGCCACCTGCAGCAACTTTTCTTGCTTTTCATCCTCAGGATAACAATATTATTGCTATAGGCATGGATGATTCTTCCATTCAAATATATAATGTCCGTGTAGATGAGGTATCATTGCTGCTCATAAACATTTCCTGCTCAGTTTTTATTTGAGTAATAAGGTGTTTATGCATTTTTTTTCTTCTTTGCAGGTTAAAAGTAAACTCAAAGGCCATACTAAAAGAATAACTGGTCTTGCTTTTTCTCATGTGTTGAATGTGCTAGTTTCATCTGGGGCAGATGCTCAGGTAATAATTGTCCACTGGAGATCTTTTTCTCATATGTTGAGTGTGCTAGTTTCTCATGATTAAATTGCATTAAAAGACTTAGTTTAGTATCTTTTAACTACTTTTCATCGATTATGGCCCCCTTTGAGCTTGCTGTTGGAACTGCATTGCCCCTTCTATATCATATATATAGAGTTATCTCTGTCTATTGTGCAGATTTGTGTGTGGAATACTGACGGATGGGAAAAGCAGAAGTCTAGATTCTTGCAACTTCCTGCTGGGAGGACTCCACCAGCACAGGCAGATACCCGTGTACAATTTCATCAGAATCAGATCCGCTTCTTGGTTGTACATGAAACACAGCTTGCCATTTATGAAGCAACAAAGCTAGAATGTTTAAAGCAGGTTAGTTCATTCTGTTTTATGTTGACAGTAAATAATTAAATTTATCTTTTGTCTAATGTTTGAAACTTTAATTGTAGTGGTTCCCACGGGATTTATCAGCACCAATATCACATGCAACTTTTTCATGTGATAGCCAGCTCATATATGCCAGCTTTTTAGATGCAACAGTCTGTGTGTTGAGTGTTTCAAACCTTAGATTACGCTGTCGAATCAATCCTTCTGCTTATCTTTCTGCAAGTGTCAGGTAATGCTTTGTTTGGCAATTGACAGACTTCTATCACACTTTGGATGATACTTGTTATTGTTTTCAGTTTTCTCAATTTTAATTTATGACAAGTTACAACACATTGTTAAATTATTTGGTAGAAATTGTGTATAAGAATTTGAATTCTTGATAGTTTTTCATTTTCTTTTGAAGCAATTGGGTTTGAAGTCATTGAAAATCCCAAGCAGTTGTCTTTCAACATGTATTCTTTCTTGTCTCATTTAGTTTATCACTTAATCTGTTTTAGCATCAAAATCTCATTGAAATTGGGAACATTTTACATTTCATTTACCGATATCCTTTGGAAATTTAAGTTCTTTGAATTTCCACACTGAAAAAAAATATTTTCTCTTTACACTTGCACATTATGGGTATGCAAAAATCATTGCGTGCTCATACAAAGAGTATAATACTATAATGTGAATGATTTTAAAGGTATGTCCAGTATGTTTTGCTATGTTGTTTCTTCTAAAAAACAATGGAAAAAGGGAACTAGTCTATAACAAATCTATTCTAATTAACATTGCAAATAATTCATTGATTCTTTATGAAGTTTATTCTGGATTACTTGTTTTATGTTGGCAACTAACAATCTTTTCCGCAGTACTTGTTGAATACTGAGTACCATGTTGGTTTTTATGCTGCAGTTCTAACGTACAACCACTTGTTATTGCTGCACATCCTCAAGAACCAAACCAGTTTGCTGTAGGACTGTCGGATGGCGGAGTTCATGTCTTTGAGCCCCTTGAGTCTGAAGGAAAATGGGGTGTGCCTCCACCCATTGAGAATGGGTCAACGAGCAATATGGCAGCTACTTCAGTTGGAGCTTCTTCAGATGAAGCTCAGAGATGATCCATGTCAGCCAAAGACAAGTTTCTTTTACATACTTGGCTTGCTGGCCATTTCAAGAACTAGGTATGTACTTGAGATAATGCCATTGTGTTGTCTGGCCTTTGTGCAGTCACATACCAGAACAATGGACCAAACCCCAAACCAAAAACTAAACCTTGTAATTGCCAAAATATGTGAATTTTTTTTTTAAGTCTAATGCTACAGAAGCAGCAGTTCTCGAGTTTAAACCTTTTCTGGCTATTTATTTAGGTTGGTTTATCCTAACTTCTCTTTTGTAATCCCATCCAGTCTAAATGTAACTTGCTAGGATAATCTTGTCTTCATCGCTCACAGTTTATCTATATATAAATATATAATTTTTTTTAAATGGTGTAGTCTGTGGTTGATGACATAGTTAGTAACACGAAGAATGAAGTGCCAAGTTATAGATATATTTTCGCCACTTTAACTTGTGATCTTCGTAACTAAATAGTTTTTTGGCTTTGTAAGTTGATCAAATGTTAATCACTGCTCTTAAAGATTGGGTCAAAAATCAATGTAGATTTTTTTCTTCTTTATTGAGAAATGTTATTAGAGAATCTCCAATAGAAAATCAAAATTTGTGATTTTAGTTAACTTTTTGATGGACTCTGAGTTGTTACATCACTCTAAAGATCTCTTCAATTTTTTATTTTAATAAAAGATCAAGTTTTGTGATTTTAAACCATTTCTTTAGGTTCTACAAAGGATCCACCTTCTAAGTTGATAAAACTTTTTCTCTAAACTTCTCCCTTTCCACTTTCCACGACTCCAATGTCTCTCCATTTCAACTTCTCCCCAAGAGCAACTCCTCCCTCTTTATTTCACTTACCAACACACATCGTCGCTGCCCCAACCCCCACCCTATGATGTGCTGCGATAGTGTCACCCTCACCCTCCAAGTGTTGTGCCCCTCTCCCCCCTCCTCTCTGCTTCGTTGCGTCACGACATCATCCTCATCCTCCCAGAATTGTGTCCCTCTCCTCCCTTCTCTCTGCTTTGTCGTGCCACCCTCATATTCCCTCGTATCTTGAATTTTGTTTTTTTTTTTTCATTTCTATGGTTTTTCATTTTTGGGACTGTTGACTATGTTTGTTGTTGAATTTTATTGTTGATTCATGAGACTATTTTTGTCTGTGTTCTTCTCTTTTTTCATTCAGTTTTTCCCAATTTTCGTTGCTTCCCGCGGATCACCATGGAGTGTTGGATTAGAGCATCTCCAATGCAAAGAATTCAATTGGGTTCCTTAAACAACTTTTTGTGGTCCCTGTAGTACTTTTTGTGGTCCTCGCAGTGCCATGTCACTCCTAAGAACCTCACCCAATATTTTGCTCAAATGCAAGAAATCACAAGGAACTCAAAAAAATTCACATATTTATATTTTTTTAATAAAACTTAACATTTTTTCAATTTTCATAAATATAAATTAAAATAAATAAAACGAAATGTGTAACAATATAAAACAAAATTTTACATAATAATAAATAATTAAACACAACATGGAAATAAATAAAAAACCTAATCCGAAACATTCCCAAATATGCTCAACTAAATCTGCTTGGAGTTGTCGGTGTTTTTGTTTGTTGTGAACCTCTGCTCTCCTTTGAAGGTATGTTGATCTGATACTAGGGTGAGCACCTGAAGATACTTCGAATGTTGACGTGTTGTTACCTATATTATCGTAATCAATATTACTTTGATATGTGTCACGTTCGTCCTCGACAATCATGTTATGCAATATGATACATGCATAGATGATATTTTTCATTTTAGCAATATCCCAAAAACGTGACGGACCAAGTATAATTGCGAATCGAGATTGGAGCACTCCGAACGCCCGTTCTACATCTTTTCTTGCCGATTCTTGCCGTTGAGCAAATAATTTTCGCTTTTCTCCTTGTGGCATTGAGATGGTCTTCACAAATGTAGCAAAGTCTGGATAAATACATCGGCTAAATAGTATCCCATATTATATTGGGTTCTAATCACTGTGTATTGCACTACGGGAGCACGTGCCGACAAAACTTCATCAAACACATTAGATCCATTTAACACAGTAATGTCATTATTTGAACCCGCTGTACCAAAAAATGCATGCCAAATCCACAAGTCTTGTGATGCAACGGCTTTAAGAATGATTGTTGGGTTGCGATGATCACCTCGACAAAATTGACCTTTCCATGCAACAGGATAATTTTTCCATTCCCAGTGCATACAATCAATAGAACCTAACATACCTGGGAATCCACGTGCCGCTCCCAGTTGTAGTAGTCGTTCGGTGTCTTCGTTACTTGGTCTCCTCAAGTACTGATTCCCAAATATGGTGCAGATGCCTGATACAAATCGCTCCAAGCATTCCACCGCAGTTGTTTCACCAATTCGAACATATTCGTGCACGCTGTCAGCAGGTGAGCCATAAGCCAAAATACGAAGTGCAGCTGTGCACTTTTGTAATGGAGATAGTCCTCTTTGACCCAGTGCATCGAATCTTGCTTGAAAGTACTCATCATGATTGCTGAGCCCATCTACAATACGAAGAAACACATGCCTTCACATACGAAATCTTTGTCGGAACTGAACCTCTGTGTACACTGGAGTTACTGAGAAGTAGTCATTGAACAATTGATCATGACCTTCTTCACGATCCACTCTTCTTTGCCTACGCCCGACGATATTGCCATGTAGTTGTTGTTGGCTCTGAAGTATCAACCTAATGAATTCTTCGTCAGTGTTGTCTTCCAATTCCTCATTTATCACTTGATCTAGAACTTGATCTAAATCACTGTTTGGATCCATCATATGGTATCTGAAGTGTTTAAAATGAGAGAGATATATTGCGTAATTTGTATGAGAACATGTGAAAATGATGAAATATTAGACATTTATATAGCTTCATTTATAACGGCTAGTTTTATAACGGCTAGTTTCCAACGGTTAGTTTTATAACGGCTAGTTTTTAACAACTTATTTCATAAAATAAAACTTTTAATATAACATACAACAAGGACCTACATTGTTAATAACTGCATACAAAGTAACTGAATAACAACTAATTCGAACATATGGACTAAACTTTAATTAAACAGCTTCTTCCTAATATGGTCACAATACTTTTCGTGGTCTTTGCGTTGTTTATCTGACATGTTGGATGTATCCTTCATGAGGATTTCATACTGCATACGCCTTTCTTGTTCCTCCTTTAACTGAATGAGTTTTAATGTGTTTGCATTCTTTTCATTCATTACACTTTCTATACCAGATAAATCGATATTGCTAGAAGCTTCTTTGCCTTTGCTCTTTCTTTTTGCTGCTTTTTGTCCCATTGGGCGAGACACTGGCGATGGCTCATCATATTCTTCGACTTCAATGGGTGTCTCGGTGTTAGAAGACGACGAGTAATTTCCACTTGCAGAAACCTTTGTTCTTTTTGAAGAATTTGACATAAATTCTGCATCGAATTTTGACTGATCTTTCAAAAACAACCAAGCATGCTCAACCTCAAATTTTTTACCTGTATCCTGGGAGTAAATCAAGTGAGCATTAGCCGTACAATCCTTTTCTGAACATCCACTTCTCCATTGCCTCTTTGCTTGTTTGTAGCACCCATTAAACTTTTGTACTGCTGGGTGGATCCTATTCCATCGAGATTGCAATTGTGTCGAGCTTCTTTCACAAAATAACCCGCTTTCACGTACATCGTCATTGTTGTACGCATTTTTAATCCTTGCCCAATATTGCTTCGATGTTTGGTCGACACCGATTATTGAATCCTTTGACACATTGAGCCATGATCGGACGAGAATCACATCTTCTGCCACCGAGAATGCTGTACGTGTTTTTTTTCCTCTATCATTGTGGTCGCCCTCATCTAGTTGAATATTGTCTACACCGATTGTAGATTCAACTTCGTTAATAGGGGGTGAAATATTGGATAGAGAAGGCCTATAATACGTGTTTGGATTAATGGGGAGTGATGGTTGACTACAAAATTGTGGATTTTGACCGATAGGTGACTCTACATTAGATGGAGGATGCATATACCACATGTGTGGGGGCGGTGGATACATTATATACTGAGGTGGATTTTGCGAAGTTTCACTGGTAGGGGGTGGTTGAGGATACATAAAGTATGGCGGTGGATATGGTGGATTTGTAGAATTTTCGCTGGTAAGGGGTAGTTGATTTTGCAAAAAATTGTAACCACTTTGATAATTATACTGATTGGGATCCATTTCAAAGAAAAGAAAAATGATTGAGGATGGATGGAAACAATAAAAATTGCAACTATCAATTTTGTGTGAAGAAACACAACACATCACCCAAATTTATACCTACTTTCATCAACAATCATTTTTTTTTCAACGGATAGAAATTATAACGTTAACTTTACTTTCAAGTTTTTAAAATATTTTTAATTTATACCGTTGAGGCTAACAGATCTTTTATTTTTTCATCCATTATTTTCTACCGTTTTTTCTTTTAATTGTGGATATTTTGCTTCCTTGCCCATTTACACGCGTCCCTTCCCATTCCCTATTCCTTTTTCCTTTTCACTTTAACCTTCACTCTTCCTCTCCTCTGTTCTAGAAGCTTCCGCGCCCCTCTTCTCCCTTCCGGCCCTCTCTTCTCCCTTTCTCCCTTCCGCGACCCTCTCTTCTCCCTTTCTCCCTTCCGCGCCCTCTCTTCTCCCTCCACGGTCTCTCCTTCCCTTTCTCCTTCCGCGCCCTCTCTTCTCCCTCTACGGTCTCTCCTTCCCTGTCTTCACCACCATCATCGACAACCTCTACATCGCCCTCACTATGGTCCTCTCCGACCTCGCCACGGCCTCTCCGCCAACACCCTAGCCTCGCGCTACCGCCTCGTGCCATAGCCGCCGCCGCCGTCGCTGAGGAAATCACCGTCGCCGTTGGTGTCCTCGTCTTCCTCGACCAAGGTAGTTTATTTTCCCTCTTTATTTTGTTGTGGTGGTTGAGTTTATAATGTTATTTTATTGTGTAAGATGCGTTCCTTATATAAGGAATCATTCCTCTTTCTTCAAGCTTCCGTTCCGTCACGTCGGATTACTCCAATGCCATTTTTTTTTAAGATACGGGTTCTTCCCGTTAAGAAACTCTCCAAGCACCTGCGTTGGAGTTGCTCTTAATTTTTTTTCCGATTTGCGTGTTGATCTTAGTGTGTTTTACAAAAACAGTCTTGTCATGTTAGAGATCAAGCCCTTCCTTCCAAGAGCATATCTTAGCAAGATTAGTTCTTGCATCTAAGATCAAGGTGTAAGAACACGTATTAGAAGTGTTTTTAAGGTTTTTCTATAATGGGCAACCTTCTTTTTTTCTTAAAAAAAATCCAAGAAAGTAACTACTTTTCTTTTACTTTTTTAAATTGCTCAACAATACGAAATAAATTTTGCACTGAAATAAATGAATAGCCACTCATATTTTCTGTCGAATTTCTCTTTATTTCCCCCTTTTTCTATTTAAATTTTAACCAATACACATAAGGAACGTGTTTTGTGCAGAATTTCGTACTACCTTCGTTGTTATGCATAACATTACTCTTTCTTTTTTCATAAAATATGAAGTCCAGTTTTTTTAGTTTATATCAAGAACGAAAGCAAATCTCTCTGACATGTTTTACGATTATGAATTATAAAAAATTCGTTGTCTGTCACATGAATTAAAGACAAGGTACTTCCATATTTATTAATTGAATAAGAAAATATAGGTACTTTCATCGGTTATTGAAAAAATAGAATATATAATAGGAGGAGAAATATTATATAATAATGAAGTACTAGTATTAAGCTAAACTCTCAAGTTAATTTATGTTCATCTTAATTCTTTAAAAATTATTTATGAATTAGTTGAACAAACTGGAACCTCCTAAATCCTAATTCCAATGAAAAAGTTGAACAAACATCTATACCAAAATTGCCCTCATTCCTCTCGATCTAGTTAAACAAAGGCATTATGCATGCATGTAAGCAAGAGTGTGTCCTTATAAAATTATTGACTTCGACTGCGACTGTCAAGAATGGATTACATCAGCGAAGAGATGAAACTGTTTGTTCAGTCGGTGAATACAAACTTACCCTCTGTCGTACTTAGCTGCAAAACTCTTGTGGAGTTCGCACTCATGTTCTCACGTTTGAAAGCTTTTTCCTCTGTTGATCTTCCCTTCCTTAAAATCCTGCATTTACACCGTGTTTCTTTCTCAAAATTGAGGACATGGAACTCAGTCATTTAGGTTTTACTAGCTATGTAAATGTAACTGAAGCAATTTATGGATAAAGATTCAATTCCACTGGAAGTTGTTTCCAATGTTTGCTTCTTGCGCATGAATTTGGTATTGAATATTTATTTGTTTGTCATTTTCTGTGTTTGATCAGGTTTGTTGAGTTTAAAGCTTTCAAGGATGATTTTATTTATTTTTAATAATTTTGTGTTTACCAATTTTACGGCATGTATATTGTTAACAGAATTCCAATAAATTCTTGGACGATGATAGGAGTGATTGGCAATATCCATTCTGTGTTCCTAGATGCAATCTCATCACACCTTAAAACGCGCTGTGTTAATGATTATGGTGGCTATAAAACAGAGTTTGAATTTGCAAGATATATCATGCACAATGAAAGAGTATTACAGGACATGACAAATAAACGGCGAAGGCTTATTGAAATGATGAAAAAATTATCCTTGTACACAATGATCTCTTAACTTGTAAACTTTCGTTTAATTGATAATTAGATTTGAGTTTGAGTTGCTACTGATATGTTGACGTTATGATCGTAATGTTTATGTGTCTCTAGTCAAAATTGACTTCTTAAATTATAATTTTTTCTTTTCAATAATAAAGTTTGCGTTATATATTGATATATGTAATATGCAATTAGCATTAGTTTTTTCTCTCAATTTCTGCCAGCTTGTTTCCACATAAGTGTTATATTGATAAAAATTCACGATTAATGAAATTTCAAATTATGAACCAAAAAGATAAAAGGTTATCAAACTTTGGAGTTAACGAGAAAGCTGGCATCAACCTTTGAGCATGTCATATCTCATGATAGAGCCTTTCTTTTTTGGGAGGATTAGTAAAGACTTTGAGAGACATGAGAAAAATAGTTCAAGGTCAGCAAGACAAATCTTCTAAATTGAGCCAATTGAAGAAATATAGTATACTTATTATTAAAAGTGAAAATAATGCTAAAATGGTTAAATATAAGATTGGCTTTGGAGGCATGTTAAATTGGTGAGTGGAGAGGAAATAAGTTTCTGGGAGGGTATTTGGGAGGGGATTGAGGTCTGAACATTAAATACAGTAGATTGTTTGTTATATATGCAGCAAAGCAACTATGTCAAAGATGTGGGAACTTGTCAGAGGTGGAATGGTCATTGGAATCTAAATTGGAGAGGGTCCTGATTCATGTGGGAAAGCAATGTTTTGAATAATTTTTTGTTAGAAATCAGTACAGTCATATTGGGGGTAAAGTTATTTGCAGCATGGGCAAATTTTGTTAACAGTGCCAAATTGGGGTGTAGTACAAAATATCCGTAACATGTGTTAGAAAGAAGCAAACATATTTTCTCTGGTTCATTTTCACTGAGTTATCAGTGTAGAAATTGCAGGGTTCATAGTGTACCGTCAGTACATGTGGCTGGTATTTTGTTAGGTTCCTAATTGTAATAGTATCTTGTTTCATGTATAACTAGTGACCTGTTGTAGAACTTGAAGAGACTATAATGATTCTTATTTTCCCTCTTTTATTGTCTTTACCTATTATCGTGCTGTTAGCTTAAACAACTAACAAAAAACACTGTCCCCTGCCCTTTTTATCAGTTGTCCTCATGGCAGGTTGATCCCAAACTGTTACGGATAAAGCAATATTTTATTTAATAAGTATGTTCTTCATTAAGTAACCACCCCAGAAATAAGGGAAACGGTTAGTATCTTCCAGTTACCACAATCTCCGGGAATTAAGGAAGGAGGTTGCGCTCAACCGCTTCAACTAAGATAATGGGGCCTCAAAGACACAATTCTGGCTCTCTCTTTTCCTTCACACCAGCACACACCGCACCCCCAACTCATCGTGTTCGTTGCGCTGTGATCTTCTTCCTTGAGTTGCTTCACCTCCATAAGCTTCTCAAGAGAGAGAGAGTTCGATCCTACATAAAATTATCCAACACCACTTGTTGGACATTTCTGTTCTCTCTGAGCAGAACAGTGGCGCCGTCTGTGGGAACGATAAATTTCGAATCCCACCGTCTCTCAATGGCTAACATCAGGAGGAACCGGA
>PYAF01004507.1:74550-85719 GCA_007407185.1 Glycine tomentella | reverse complement strand
ATTTATTGAAACTTAATTGATGTATTGACTATTAGATTGTTTTAATTATACACTACTTTGATAGTGTTTGGTTGATAATTAATTTATTTATTTAATACATTTAGTTTCAAAATTTATTTAATAAAAGACATAGTAGCATATATTACTATTTTTTGTAGTTCAATTAAATTAAACAAGTTTTTTATCATTTTACTTGTGATTTTTTTCTCCTTTTTTTCAATTTTCATTGCTTTCCAACAAAAAATTATCTATAAAGAATTTGACATAATTATATAAACAATTAAAGAAAACTATCATGAATATATACTTTGTTTTATTAAATCGTTAAATCTTTTATAATTACAATGATCAATAGTTTGATTCACTGCTCATAAAACATAATTACGCAATAGAAAACTATGATGAGTTAATCTAAATGGTGACTATTAAAATTGCATATGTAGAGGAATGATGAGGAAAAGTTGACCACACATCTTCCCATGTCCTCTCACCTTCAATCACCTCCTTAACAACAAAGGCAGCTTTATCCACATTGACATGCACTTGATCATTCTTGTTTCTCTCGCAAATAGTCACTGATGATGTTGAATCTAATGTGATACCAAAGGGCACGCCAAGTTCATTTGTTCTTGCATATCTTTTTCCTATTAATGTACCTGTATAACATTTTAAAGATATACAAAAGTTAAGAAAAATATAAAAATAGTATTTGGGTATTATAACAACAAAAATTGGAATAAATTGATCCCTAAAACAAAATTATGAATGCAATACACCTTAAATACCTTAGGACAAATTTTAATCCTTTTAATTAGTTTTATCATGAAAGAAACACTTGAACAAAAGAGCCAAAAGACAACAAACTTGCAACAAGCCTAAACCAAAGCCTACTTCATAGGAAAAAACAACGCAAGTGCCTAGATGTGATTTTAAAAGAATATTGCTCTTGCTAGTGATTAATGCAAGACACAATATATGGTGAGTATTGCTTTTGCTTTAGGCATTAAGTTTCACAGATGTGATTTTAATTCTGTTGTAAGTATATGAAATCATTGGGAAGAGCTTTGTTGTAAGTATATGAAATCAATCTTTGTCGTATCCTTAATTGTGTTGAATTTGAATTGGTTATCGCACACACTGTTCTTCATCTGTTTCGCACTGTCTGGTTGGCTTTTTGGGATCCTAGTAATCGCAACATGGGTACTTCCATTTGTAGGTCCTGTTCTCATTGGGACTTTGGCCAACACCTTAATTATTAACGTATGGTGCTGTATCTATCTCTGTTAATCATGATAGTGGACTTGCCTTATCATTTTCATATTCACAACAGGGGACTTATCTGACTCGCAAGATGCAATTTGATTGTTATAAGAATCAAATAATCTGATTTACAGACTGTGGCAACATTGTCTGGCAACCCAAAGGTAGAACCAACTCCAAATCTAATAAGTCAGACCCCAGCATTATTGATGTCAACTTTGAGGAGAGGTGACTCTCTCCAGCCCATTCATTTTTTACTTTTACACTTTGTAAATTTTTTAAGGAAACGAGAACACAACATACCATAATAAAACCAACATTTTATCCTTTTTCTAGACCATCAATTTTGCATGGCCACACTCTCGCCATCTATTTTGTTGGACTGCCCTTTGCCCCAACTACTTCATATTTCTCTATTTTTCGATCTCTCATGTTTTCAATTTCTTTGTTTCTTTCTCAAATATTGGGCTCTATCCCATGGATAATGTGAATTTTATTACCTGTAGTACACGTTTTCACTCTTGATGTACACTATTATGCATATTACGTTCTTTTTCTTTTTTAATCTCTTGCAATAATCTTACAAAGTTGAGGCTATTTTTATTGAAATGCTACATGAAAAAAAAACATCTCACAATAACTACCAAAATGACAACTTTTTGCAGCTTATTTCATGCCAACACCAGGGATTATGCGATTATCATATATGGATATTAACCGACACATAGAGGATGGTTTTCCATTATTTTCCCCCCTTTTCTATTATGTACATTGGAGGAGGGTCTAATTGAATACTACACTAGCAATCTATATGAAACGATCCTTCTACTATACATTCTTCCATAAATTACACAATCTCTTGATTACATTGTGTAGAGGCATTAATAGCAACGCCAGATGCATGAAAATCTCATGCAAGCATCAGAGCATGTGTGATACACTAGCAGCGGAGATCAACTTAAAAAAGGGGGATTACACCACCAGCCATGCATTTAGAAATTAGATGTAGTGTGCGTCTGCATAACCTTCTTAGCTTTGCTCGACAAGCTTCTAACCATAACCTTGTATGAGAAAGTCAACATAAGATCTTCCTCAACCGTGTCTCTCGGTTCATACCAACCAACAAAGGTATTCTCATATATTGAGTTGTTCTCAGTAGATCCAACTGACCAATTATAATCTTTTGGTATTTTCCGTACAAGTGTCTCAATATGAAAAGAGCAATATCATAATCCCGCCAATAGTTTTTGTCCACCAAATAGAAAGATTAAACACGTCAATCATAAAAATGAACACGTGAAATCAATGGTAATAAAAATAGTCAAAATCGAAGCTCCAAATTAACTCCCTCATCAAATATTATATTAGCCCTGTATATTCCTACATGTGTGTTTCTGGCATGTTAGATAATAGATATGCTTCTTTGAGGAAACCACACAATTACAATTCTCTAATCTAATAGAGTCAAGAGCCAAGAGAGGTAAATTTCTAGTATCCATAAGAAAATGCAAAGAATATTAATATATGATAATATACTGAAGACAAGAACAAGCACCAAAATATACAAATGCAGGACACAGAATATGAGCAACATATTAACAAAACTTATGAGCCAGACAATTTCAGTGTCGTTTGATTTTATATTGGTTTGTGCTTCACATGACTCTGACCTAGTATTTAAGGCATCTACCAGGCAGTTGGATCAAAACAGATATATTACTCAGTAGAAGTGTTCTAACTTACCGATTCTATTAAATTGCATTTTTCCTAAACACAATTTATTAATTTATATATATGCACATTTATGGGAGGGACACTTTCTAAACAAATAGTTTTTTTTTACATTTTAAAAATTAAATATACTAAAAGGATGGACCATTGCATGAGGTTCCCACAATTGCAGTGTTTAGAAAGAACAAATTGTATGCAACCTTACTCTCATATGCAGAGAGATTGTTTCTATTATTAGAATCCATGACCAGAGGGTACCACAATACAAGAATTAACTTGAAAAAAAATAGCTTGATTAGTGACTTGACAATATAACCTAATTGCCTTATTCGCTCCAGTTTCAATAGCTATGACGTTGATAGTTGATATTATAACTACAAGAATGTGAAAATTGTAAATGCACTCACGTATGCGCTCCAATGGCTTGCAGATATGGATGTTCAAATGTCTTGTCATGCATTACAATTTACGAAGAAAAAGTCAAATTAATAATAAATAATAAAAACATATCGGGCAGAAACCTAAATGAAAGAAACAAAAGGCAATCGTTGTTTGGAAAGAACCTAGGCATGACCTTTACGTAGTGTTTGATTGAACAAAAAAACAAAAGAAAAGAAAAGAAAAGAAAGAAAAAATTCAAATTTTTTTCTTTTCCCTCATTTGTTTAGGGAGAAAACAGAATAAAACAATCAAGGAAAATCAAAATACTTTTCCGCCCAAATTGGAGAGAAAAGCAGGAAAAATTTTAAATTAGATAGGAAATGACTTAAATAACCTTATATTATTTTATTAGATACTTATGTTTTTCACTAACAGAGCTTATCTTTCCATATCCCTTTTCTCTTCCCGATTTCTTCTGGGTTTCTTTCTCTGCAAGAGGTAATATTTTTTTCTCCCTTTCTTCCTTTCCTTATTATTATATATTTATGTTTTCCACTAACAAGGCTTTTATCTTTCCAGATCCTTTTCTCTTCCCTATTTCTTCTGTGTTTCTTTCTCTGAGAGGTAATTTTTTTTCTCCCTTTCTTCCTTTCTCATACCTTTGTTATTGTAACTTTTTGTGGTTTTCTTTATTCTTGTTTGTGTTCTTATTTTTGCTATCTTCTATGTCCAGGAGGACATCAATCTGTTTGGTTAATTTAAAAAAAAAGTTTTTGTTTTTGCTCTATTTTGTGAGCTCTGTTTTGTGAGTTTAGGGGTCTAGAAAATTAGAAAGAGTAATTTTTTTTGTTTAATCAAGGCTCTTTTCTGGGAAGCTGATATCATTCTTGTAATTTTTTTGTTCATTATTGTGCTTGTGGCCAATGTTTATATAAAACAACATGTCTAGGAGGAGAAGTCATAAGCAAAATGGACCTCTGGAATCAATTTTATCTCCTTTTCTTTTTGTTTTTCAGTTGCAAATAGTATCAACTTTTCGCTGAATATGTGCAGCAATGCCTCACAAATTTATTTGGAAAACCGCCTGCCCTCCTCTAATATCAGTCCAAAACCTTTTCTTTGGTATTACCGTTGTCATTATTATTGTTGTTGAGAGAGACTTGACTTTAATTCAATGGACGAGAAACACATTGTAAAATATGCTTTGTCCATATTCCGTTCCATGCGTAATTTAGAGTGCTCACCTCATGATCGAGACAGTGAAATTTACATAACATTAGGATTGTGATATATTTTGATGCTGTACTAAATCTGAAAGTTATGTAGGTCCAAATCAACCTCAACAATTAATTCAAGGGTAGAGGATAGTTTAAATCATTAAGAGATATTTTCATATATATCTTGGATCTTAATTAATTTGTCATGTTTACGTATTCAATTATTTTTAAATTTTGTTCTAATATAGTTTTCGTCAATGACTATTTTTGCATATGAATAACAGTGCCACTTTACCTAACTCAAAAGGGTGTATATAAATTTATGATTATTTAATATTGTTATAATTTTTTTAAAGTTTATACAAATATATTAATATATTCAAAATTTTATATGATTTCTTACAGTGACAATCAAAGAACTTTTTGACATCTCTTGTGATTTCGGTGGATTCTTGCTTTATCAGGTAAAATACTTTTCTTATGTATTTGTTACCTCATCTCATTATTATATTACCTCATTTCATTACTAAACAATAGGAAACACTCATACTTGATTTGTTAGTCATTTCATTACTATATTACCTCATTTGTATTTTTGTCTTCCTATGAATTATTCAATCTGCATTGATATGATTTTTAGAATTTGTTTGATTATATTGTGATGCATCCTTGTACTTATTTTATTGTGTTTCTACAACTTGTTAAAAACTTTTCATTTGTTATTTGTCCAATTATTCAAGGTTGACAAAAATGATTTTTCCTATTGTCGAAGAAGGAAATTTTGGTGTTGCACTTAATGATACAAGTGAAGTGCAATATGAGGTTGATGATTTGGATAATATTCGCATGCCACTTGACCTAAAAATTTTAAGGCACTTGCAACAAGAATGGGGAAAGCGAAGACATCTTTGTTATGTGATACTCTTATGTTATATTGTGCATGCGTTGCATGTACTTAAAATGATGTCCTCCTACACACGTAGTCTAATTAATGACGAAAATCAACAAAGGGAGCGTAAACGTCTTCGATTAATGAGACAATTAGTAGACACTGGAAAATGCCGAGACATCATACGAATGGGGCCTGAAGCATTTATGTTGTTGTGTGACAAACTTAGAGAGACGGGTATCCTGAAAGATACTATTCGATCCACAGTTGAGGAGCAAGTGGCTAGATTTTTACACATTATAGGTCATAATGTAAAAAATCGTACTGTGTCATTCTTCTTCCATCGCTCTGGAGAGACAGTTAGTCGCCACTTTCACAATGTTTTACGTGCCGTAATTTCATTAGAAGGTGAATTCCTAGTCCAACCTTCTGGTATGGAAGTACCTTCACAAATATCAAGTAATAGTAGATTTAATCCTTTTTTTAAGGTACGAATGTCTTCGATTTCGTTCGTTATGTCCACCATTAAAATTTTAGAATATAAATTCATTACTAACTTGTAACTTATTAAACAAATTAAGGATTGCATTGGTGCTATAGATGGAACACATATTAGAGTGAAAGTCCCAAGAGCAGAAGCCCCCAGATTTCGTGGAAGAAAAGACTATCCAACACAGAATGTTTTTGCTGCATGCAATTTTGACATGAAATTCACTTATGTGTTACCTGGCTGGGAGGGCACAGCATCTGACTCTAGAATTTTAAAAGATGCTTTAACTAGGGAAAATCCACTAAAAATTGTTGAAGGTTAGTAGTGCATTTTCATGTTTTCACTAGTAAGTATTTGACTTTAAAATTATATTAATTAAAGTATTGAGTCGTAATGTGTAATAAAAATTTTGTAGGAAAATATTATATTGGGGATGCTGGATTTATGCTAAAAAGTGGAGTGCTTACACCATATAGAGGTGTTCGTTATCACTTGAAGGAGTACTCAACTCGTGGGCCACAAAATCCTAAAGAATTATTTAACCATCATCATGCTTCACTTCGAAATGTCATAGAAAGAAGTTTCGGTGTGTTAAAAAAAAGATTTCCAATTATATCAAGTGGCACAGAACCTTTTTATTCGTTCGACATAATGAGGGACATTGTCTTTGCATGTTGTATACTGCATAACTTTCTTATGGGTGTTGACGTTGATGAAACCTTGATTGCTGAAGTAGATCATGAATTGCTTCAACATGGCATAGATAGATCTTATACCCAACATCGTGACGATGACTATAGACAAGGAACAATTTTAAGAGACAACATTGCCGCTGAGATGTGGAATGCCTACCTAACTGGATGACACATTTTATATGATATTGTCAATAGTTTGTTATGTATTTGTGTGTTGCAGTTATATATTTTTATTGTATTTTGTGTAATTTTTACATATGTAAGGCTTATTGTTGTGAAATTCTATTTTCTTTGTCTTTTATTAGATTTGAATGCAGATACTACAATGACAAAAGGAAAAAATATTGCATTAGATTCCACTCAACCTAGTAAAGATAATTTGCATTGGAATGATGATATGGACTTGTTGCTATTGAATGCTCTAACCGAAGAAGCAAACAAAGGGAATAGACATGACGGTGCTTGGACAACACAAGCATATATCAATATGGTTGAAGTATTAAGAGCTACAATTGGACAAAATATTACAAAAAATCATATAAAAAATAGAATGAAAACCTTAAAATCTCACTTTGCTGAGGTGTATGACTTATTTAACCACTTGAGTGGGTTCGCATGGAATGCAATAACTGGAAAATTTGAGGCTGAAGAGGAAGTTTGGAATGACTTGATTAAGGTAACTATTTTTTTTAATTATCTTTTATACCTTTATATTTTTAAAATTTAGTAACAAATCTAACTGATATATTGAGTTAATTTGTAGGCAAAACCACATGCAGCAAGATGGAAAAAGATGCAAGTTAAACACTATGATATGTTGAAAGAGCTATTTGCAGCTGATAGAGCAACAGGTAAACAAGCTTTAACTGCAAAAGAAAGACTTAAACAATGGGAAAAGAGCACTATAGACTTGAATGATTGTTTTCAAGATGTAGAAACTCCTCAAGAAAATGATAGTGTGTTTGATGAAGCAGAGTTTTTATCTTCTCATTGTGACTATAGTTCACAAAGTGGACAGTTGAACCAATCAAGTGACACTTTTGTCTCAAAGGGTACAAAAAGGAAGAGAAATATGGTTAACTTGTTGGAGGCTCAATACGAGAGAATGAATGAAGGAATCTTAAGTTTAGTTGAAGTTTTGAAGGCTGGAAATTCTGCAACAGATAAGTTGAACCAAGTTGTTGAACGACGGGCAGATATTGCTGAGAAACAATTGACTTTGATACAGCAAACACGACCTCGACATTTTTCAGAATCTGAAGTGTGGGCTCTTTTGGAGGAAATGAATGTGGTAGATCCATTACGCATGAAGTGCTATGACTATTTATGCGATAATGAGAAGGAGAAACGGAAGCTTTTTGGTGTACCTTCTGAAATGAGAGCTCAAGCTCTCATTCAAATTATGAGTGATGCTGGACTGATTAATTAAGAGCATAGACCTTGCTCTTTTTTTTTGTTGCAGTCTATCATGCCTGTTTTTTTGGACTGATTAATTAAGAGCATAGACCTTGCTCTTTTTTTTTGTTGCAGTCTATGATGCCTGATTTTTTGGGTCTGCATACTTACTACTGGAATTGGAAGCATTTTTTGGCTTATACATCAAGGACATGATTTGGTAACTTTGTTTTGTGACCTTGTTTATCTTCATTTGTTTTTGGTATATATGTGTGGCTGAAGGTTGAAGATTTGCATGATGTTATCAATACCAAATCCAAGTAAGAGAAGTGTTTCTAATCACTCTTAATTATTTAAGTCTTTTTCATTATTCTAGTATGTGTATTTAATATGGATATTTTACAGCTTATATACATTATGTTGTCGGTTGGTGACTTATTCTCTTTAAATCAGTGTTGATGCTTATTATTTATCGGATATACATATCACAAGCAATAGAAGGTATTATTTTTGAAGTATTAAATGAGACATTACAATTATATGTTATTTGTTGGTTATGATTTTTTAATACAACAATATGTTTAGGTTGGTTTAAAGCCCTTGACTAAAGATACTTTAATGATCTCTACAGGTATTAACTTGATGCTCGTGTCTTGAAAGAATTAGAAGTTGATGGATGATTTTTTTTTTGCTGATGTTGCTGTAATTATAGAGGAACTAGGGTCATCTATTTCAAACAACACTTCATGCATTTATATGAGACAACATTATGTATGTATATATACATAGTAGGCTGATGTGACTGACTTATCATCTTAGGACTTTAATATTTATAAAAAATTATATTAGTTACTACAACTTGATTTTATGAATGTGACCGTCTTTATGTAGTACTGATTATCCCAATATGTACCCAATGTTTACTCCCTCAATTTGTTTACGCAGTCACCATTTTAATTTTTAAAATTTCATAACAAAAAAACTTGGAACTCGGGTGAGGCTGTGTGTTGATAGCACCCAAATAGAAGGGATTAATTACTTTGATTGGACTTGTCATATTTAATTATTCAGTTTGTTTCTAAATTGGAACTCGGATGAGGCTGTGTGTTGATAGTAACCAATTTTTTATGTTGTTATTGATGTAATATGACTTATAAGCTATGCTTCTAAATTGGTTACTGCACATTTAAATTGGTTACTGCCCGTAATAAAAGTTACCTCACAGGAATTACACCTCTATTACTTTTTATTTATTATGGTAGTTACATATACATGTCAATATAGCTTTATATTTTATCAGAGGCTCATTGATGAATTTAATCTTACAATTCGATTGTTGAATTTTCTAACAAGATGTAATCCATTGATTCCCTTTATTGTGAGGTCTGACCATTAATAATAAATGACATTTTAGAAGGATAATTTGCACGTTTGTATATAAATTTTAAATTTTATGTTAATAAAAATTAAAATTATTTTTGTTATTTTAAGTTAATTCGTGAAATAATTAATTTATCAATTCATATACCAATTTTAGTCTTCTGGGTTTTAAAATAAAATTTTTTAACTTATTTTTCAAACTTGGTTGGTAACTAATTTTATTTAAGGGTATTAATGTCATTTTACAAATTTATATTTTTCTTTCTTCTCATTTTTTATAAATCAAACAAAGGAAAAGAAAACTCATTTTTCCTTTCTTTTCATTTTCTCTTATAACAAACAATCAAACAATCATCTCATTTTCTTTTCTATATTTTTCTTTTCTTTCTCTTTTCTTTCTTCTTGTTTTCTTTTATAAACCAAACATAGCCTTAAGGTAGTCCCATTTCCTTTAAAACAAGTTTCTCCAATATTACTTTTAGCTCCAAAATTTTCGATTTCGAATTTCTCCAAGTTTCATGTAATATTTTTCTTGCAAATACGAAGAACTCCTTGGTGGAAAAAAGCAAAGCAGCACTTTGCAACTAGAATAAATGGTGTGGTAAGGGAAAAGGACTGAAGGATATCAACAACAATAAAATAACAAGGATATAGATTCAAATGTGAGATATATCAGTACTTCCAACACTTTTGTTTCACCCAGGCCCTTGGTTCCCTAAGGTATCTGGCCTCTAGGGTTTGAACCTATTGAGGCAAATATGCATTTATTTGACCAAGTCATGGAGACTCCTCACTAAATACAAGATGAGTCGTTACATTGACTTTATCTATATGCCATTTGATTGGTCCTGGAAAAGGAAGGTTGGATATTACATATATCCAAGGACATAATGTATGCTTGATTCCAAAATTGAATATATACATAGATACGATCGCATACTTGGTATTAAACACAAGAATGTTTATAAATTAGTTGTGCTATGTGTTCTCATTTTTGCAAAATTCTTGTGACATCAGAGTGCTCAACCAATAAGACCAATAGCTCATTGGAACAACTTCACACCTGAAGTATGTGATCAATTTGTTCACTCTTGCTTCCTGTCATCCTCTCCATAATAAGAGACCCATATGATGGTTGCTCTTCCTTTTCAGAACTCTCCCATACAATACAAATAGGAAAGAATTTGGACTAAAATACAAGAGAACAATTGTCACATTCATGTTACAACATTAATTAAGAAAAATAAATATTTTAAGTTCACATTAGAACTTTGACGAAAAAATTAACAGTTAAAATTGTGATAAAGTTCATGATGTACATACAACATAGACAAAAGTATTATTAACAAAATATGAGTGTAGTATTGTTTTCAAGGATTATTAACAAGTTATAATACAATCATATAACATTGATGTGTTGCAAACACATCTTGTTTTTAGTCTAGTTTTAGGTTAGAATTTGATTAAATACTTAGGTAAATAGCTTAGAATTAGTTGAGTTTAGTATTTTATTGTTTAAATCTAATTTCAAAACCAATTGTGCAATTTCAGGTCAAAAGAGGAGAATAAATAATAAAAGAAGCAAGTTCTGGAGTGTCACGCGTGTCGCGCCATTACTCGCGCGAGTCGCGTAGAAGACCCGAGGATATCACGTAGGTAGCGCCGTTATTCAAGTGGATCGCGTGGGAACTTCAAGATTTAAGTCCTTTTCAACTCTGCCACTTCACGCGA
>PYAF01004507.1:47627-74450 GCA_007407185.1 Glycine tomentella | reverse complement strand
CTTAACAAGATCACATGAGATATATTCTTTGAATACTTAGTTTGACAGATTCACTAAGGGTTTAGGCTTCTCGATCGAATTAAAGGGTTAAATCGCTGGTTATGACTCTAGTAGTTCTAGGATTTACGAATTTAGGAAAGATTTATCATGTGTGTGACTTAAGATAATAAACCAATCAAGTGAAGGAGGTAGGAACAAAAGGGATTGTGCCTGACCACAATTACTTTCTCATTGGTAATTTCTCGATTTAAATTTACTGTTTTGTTTAATTTTCATTCTCAATTCAACACAATCTTCCAACTACTTTTGCGTATTTTTTCTGTTTCTTGTTCAATCATAATTTTCATAATTACTATGAAATCTTTCCAATCCCTGTGGAGACGATAACTCACTTACCTACTTTATTACTTGTTAACGATCGGTGCACTTGCCGTATTCACATAAATCGCACAACAAACATAAACAAGAGTATCATCTATAACAGAATAATCTAAATCCCTAAGCCCCTGGCCCCTGGTCCCTAAACCCCCAAACCCCTAACCCCACTGACCCTCGACCCTAACCATCCTAAACCCCCAACCCCCAACCCTGGAACCCTAGACCCCAACCCTGAACCCCTAAAACCCCTAATCTTGCACCCAGAACCCCAAACAAAACCCCGAACTTGTCATTGCATTGAAGAAGGAGGAGGGATCTCTTAGGTATCCCTCATTGTCTCGTACTCTTCTTTTCTCCATTCTTCTCTCCTTTGCTCTTATTTTCCTTCTTCTCTTTCATTTTTTTTCTTTTTGTTCTGCCAGTTTGGCTCGTTTCATCTCGCCAGTGAGCATCTTGACTGTTGACGAGATCCTTAGAAGTCGATGTTGTTGTTTGTTGCTTATCATTTCATTTTGTGGTTAGTTTATCATCATCTTCCTCATGGTATGTTTTCATTTTTTATTAACTTTGTCCACCTCGTTGTGGATGTGTCGCGTCTCGTCGTCGCCGATCCTGCGCGGCTTTGCACAGCATGCCCTGCACCCAATAGTGTCAGGGCTCGCGCCTCCTCCGTGGAGGTGCACCCCCCTCCCCCACCCCATTTTAAGTGTTGTTGCACCTAGGGTTTCCAACCCTTTCCGTGCTTGCGGATTGGGCCGAGTCGCTCTGATCCGGTTCCAACCTTAGCCTAAAAAAAAGTCGAAATGGGCAGGAATGGTGGGATTAGTGTGTAAAAAAATAAATACAATAAATACTACTATCCACACACCCTCTGTTATACATACATGCCTTCCATTTTGGGCTTAACACGTTTTTGTTAAGTCTGGAATAAGATAAATACTACTATCCACATGAAACTCTTTTACACATATACCTCGTTTCATTTTGGACTTAACACATTTTTGTTAAGTCTGAAATAAAATAAATACTATCATCCACACAACCCTCCTTTACACATACATCCTTTTTCATTTTGGACTTAACATGTTTTTGTTAAGTCTGAAATAAAACAAATACTAATATTGACACCCATTCTTTACACATGCATCCTATTTTATTTTAGGCTTAACACATTTTTGTTAAGTTTGCAATAAAATAAATACTACTATCCACATGACCCTCCTTTACACATACATCCCTTTTCATTTTGGACTTAACATGTTTTTGTTAAGTTTGAAATAAAACAAATACTACTATTGACTCCCCTCCTTTATACATGCACCCCTTTTTATTTTGTGCTTAACATGTTTTTGTTAAGTTTGAAATAAAATAAATATTGTTAGCTACACCTCTTATCCATGTATGCATCCCTGCCACCTAGGCTGATGACCAGACCCTCCATGTCAGAATGCTGTCAGTTATGACCAAGTCAAAGTCACCCCCTTTGATTGTGACCCTAAAAAAATTTAATAAAAAAGTAAAAATAATTAAATTTATTAGTCGATAGCTCTTTACTTTCATTTTTGTTTGTCCCTATTATTTATTTCATTCTTGAGTTTGATTGTCTTATTATTATCATTGCTTAATTAGTTAGTTTAATTAATAATGTGTTGTAAATATTTCGCTACTTATTTATTTTATTTTTTTCCTTGTTTTAATCCCGCACCTTTAATTCTAAGTGTATTTCCCGCTTCTATTATATCCCTTTCTATTCCATTCAATTTATTTGTGCACATCTTGTCCATTTAATTAATTACATAGTGTTATTTTAATTATATATTTATTTTTCAATTCTGCATTAGTATTCTTTAGTACGCATTTACATCTAAACTGTGCTTGTAGGTAGGGGTGGAAATAGGCCAGGCCAGGCCAGGCTTTGGTAGGCCTGAGCCTGACCCGCATCATTATCATTAAGCTTAAGCCTGGCTTGTTACCTGTTAAAAATAAGTTATTAAGGCTTGAGCCTGGCCTGCATAAAGGCCTGGCCTGGCCTGGAAGCCTGTATATAAAGCCTGATTAAATAAAAATGAATAATTAAAAAAAAATACCATAATATATATGTTTTTCTTATAAGTTATCAAATATGATCTTATAAAAATTATAGATATGTTTCTCTTAATCATTTATGAGATTTTCAAGGTGATTTTTTAAAGTGATTGATCATCCACCTTCATAATAAGAAAAAAATTTTAAAAAATAAATATATTATTTTTAAGTTTTAATATATATATATATATATATTAAATAGGTCAGCCTGATAGGCCTAACAGGCTTTTTTTTAAGCTTGAGCCTAGCCTTTTTATTTAAATAGGCTTGTCAAAAAGCCTTAGCCTGACCATTATAATAAACAACCTAGGCCAAGCCAGACTTTAAACAGGCCAGGCCGAAGGCCCCTGATAGGCAGCCTGACCCATTTCCACCCCTACTTGTAGGGTTGCATTTTCAAAACCTTTAGAGAAAGAGAGGAACCAGAAACTATAGATTTGCTTGGTCTCTGACTTGCTTGGTGGTATTTCAATACCCTATGAGTAAATTTTATGAATGTCATGTTGGGTCTCCAACTTGCTTGACTTCACAAAGTTTACCGAAAACCAAAATCTTATCTAAAAAAATAAAAATTACTCAAATAAATGATCACTAAATTGTCTTTTTTCTCAACGCAAATTACACATTACTCGAAATCGCTTCAAGGTCTAATACCTTAAGCAATTCTCTCTATTGTTTTCTTAAAATTCAACGTTTTTTCAAGGTCTAATGTCTTAACGACTCTTTTCACACAATTAAAATAAATCTTTCAAAAAAAGATAAATTCAACCCAACACATAAATTGTTTTCTACCCAAAGAATTACGTAAGTCTTTTTTCCTCATTGCAACCGGGGATACTTAACAGTAAGGGCAAACTCCTTGTTGATTTAAAAGTAAAAACAAAAAAAAAAAAAATCATAAAATCCTCTTTTTTCTAAAAAAAATGCTTTCTTTTTCTAAATAAAAAACAATAAATATAAATCACTTTATTTTTAGCATACTCGATTAAAAGTTGTCATCTTCATGATGGATTTGTGGGGTATTAACACATTCCCAGTGCATAAATAACTTTTGAACTCTTTTTCTCAAATCGTAGACCATTTCTTATCTCCTTTGGTTTTCCTAATGTTTTCCTTAAATAAATGTTGGTGACAACTCCCCAATTTTCTTTTTGGAAACTCTCTATTTTTTTTATCTTCGTGCCATTGTGACCCACATTGCAACAATTATAATGTTTTTGCTTAGATTACATGGTTTATGTTGATTAAAATAAGGTTTACATGATGATGATTCCTGGTGCCAAGACCAACAAGTTTTGCAAGAGCTATGCCTAACACAATGAGCAAATGTCTTTCTCGTCCTCTTTGTTCTTCTTAAAAGATTACAAAGTCAATTAGCCAACTGATATGCATCATCCACCGTAACAGCTTTTTCTTTGGCATTGATCACCTGAGGGAGTTTAAGAATGTAATGGAAATTGTAATGGATCATATTTTCTCATGCTTGAATGTAACTTTATTATTTTGTTAGTTTGTATAAAAAGTACATAATGTAAAATATGAAGCATGTATAACCATGATGCACTTTGAATTTCTAGAATGCAACTTAGAGATGCAGATGGGGGATAATTTATGGAATGCAAGACTTATGTGTGTGCAAAGGGGAGTGTATTTTTTGGGTATTTTAGGAACAAAAAAAATCAAAAGGAGAGTGTACCAGGTTCAAATAGAAAAAGCCGAAAACATTATGGATTATTTAAAACTCAACATAGTTTCATTAAAAAAAGCCCAATGCTACCAAAAAGCTCATTAAAAATCATTAAACTCTACTAAAAAAATATTTAAAACCCTTAAAAATCATCAAAATTCTACTAAAAAGGCGTAAGAATTGCCCAAAATTATAAATAAAAACATTAAAAATCATAACAAATACCAAAAACCCATTAAAAATTATTAAAAACCATTTTTTTTTATCGATACACCTAAAAAAGCACAAAAAATATTCACTAAAAAGGCCTAGATAGACCCATAACTACTAAAATACAATAGATCATAGAAAAACACCACAAATTAATTGATATATCTAAAAGTCACCAAAAAGGCCAAAAATTACCGAAACCATTAAAATTCATAAAAAATACTATGGATTATTTAAAACTTCTAAAACCCACCAAAATTTCACTAAATAAAAAGATCCATAACTACCAAATTAAAACATAATTTTTTTTAATAATCTCACGTCCTAAGAATGGTCTAATCCGATTTTGAAAAGCATGGTTTATCCACGAATCCAGTTTTAATTTCGTTTTTATATTTTATTTTTAATATAATGAAGTTTTTATTTTTCAAGAATTGCTATTTTGATTAGAAGCGTGAGGGCAAAAAGTCGGAACCACCGGAGAGGAGGGCTTCACACAGAGAATAGCGCGGTTGCAGCAGTCAACGCCCGGGATCATCCACTGGGAGTACTTATATTTTATCGCTTTCATGTTTCCCCCTCTTCCTGTCCTCGCAGTTTAGCGAAATTTAATAATTCTAGGGTTTTTCTCCTTCGAAGATCAATCAACTGGGCTTTGAGATGGTGAAGGAGACCGAATACTATGACGTGCTGGGTGTCAGCCCTACGGCATCCGAAGCCGAGATTAAGAAAGCTTATTACATTAAGGTAATAATCTAATTATCAATCCTTTTTTCTTGTTTGCGTTATTTGTTCTCTCTTCATATCTAACAATGGAATTATTAAATTGATTATTTGAGCCGATGGTACGGTATTACGCAGGGCTACGTAACTATTTTGCTTTGCAAGCTATCTTAAACCTCAATAGATCCGTCTAATCCCATTTACCCGTTTAAATGGACAGAAAATAGCAGATACGTATGTCCTATGGCTGGATCTGTCCTTTTTGTTGATTTCAAAAGAGATGTCTACTCGCCTTGATTGCTTGCTCTATCTTATACTAGCTAGCTTACATACGATGAAATTGAAATGCTTCTACAGCCAATGGCAGTCTAACTTTGGAAATCTGAAATATATCTTCATAGTGTCTTCTTTTGTACTTTATTTACTGTTTCGGTGGTTATCATCTTTTACCAAATTTTAAAATATGCTCAAGTAGTTTGATCATGTTATTTATTAATTTTCTTCTATACCATATGTGCAGGCACGGCAAGTGCATCCAGATAAAAACCCAAATGACCCTCTTGCTGCACAAAATTTTCAGGCAAGAATGTTATGTTTCAGTTTAGGACTAATTAAAGGCACAGAATGCCATCTGACCTGGATTGTCTAGTTAATTTTTGAAAAGAACTTTCCTCTCTGTAAGAAATTATTGAATGATATGAATATACTGGCCTCACACCTGGTGTAAGTGAATCCTCACCCAACTAATGAACAACAACTTGTTTTTTTTGGCAATATAACAATTAAGTCAAGAACTTTAGATCATATTCATGTTAATATGGCATAACTTGCATTCTGCCATTTTAGTACTAGTCAACATATATGTTGTATCTTGGAATTCACCTATTGACATTTACCTTGTTGAATATGAACTTATACACCAGCAAATGTTTATAATTTTATGGAATTTTATATTTTTTTATCTCTTATTGTCAATTTTCCCAATGTATGTGTTGGACATATGTCTTCAACAAAATAGGTAATATCATGATGTATTAATACCATTTTGTTAATTCCACTATTTTCATTGTATAATATGCATAGCTTTAATTTTAATGTTGTTAATCAATTTTGTCGCCACTAGTTATTACCTATATGTTTGATACTCTGGTTTTAGGTTTTAGGTGAGGCTTACCAAGTTCTGAGTGACCCAGCTCAAAGACAAGCTTATGATGCTCATGGAAAATCAGGAATTTCAACGTTAGTTTCCTTTCTTTTCAATAATATATTATGTAATAGTCAAATATTAAGTGTGATAGGATTTGGAAATTTGTAATCTTGTTAAGGGATCGTGTAGCATTTTAGTGTAGAAATATTTCTCCTGTGCTTATGTCTTCTTTTCGTTCTTTTCAGTGAAGCAATTATTGATCCTGCAGCAATCTTTGCCATGCTTTTTGGTAGTGAGCTTTTTGAGGAATATATAGGTCAGTTAGCCATGGCATCAATGGCTTCAATGGACATCTTTACTGAAGGAGAACAATTTGATAGCAAAAAGTTGCAAGAGAAAATGAGGGTATAACTATAATCTTTCTAATAACTGCATTCTCTTCTGGCTACTTTTATATATTTTATGTATGTATCTAATAACTGCATTCCCCCTCCTTTCCCTCTTCTTTGCTTTTACCTTTTTTTTTTTAACCTCCTCGTATCTATCATTGGGTTTATCTACCATTGATCCCAATTAGTTTGGATTAAAGGTGCTGTTGCTGTTGATCCAATAACTGCATTTGTTTGTGACTTATATATATGTTCATATCACCTCTTGCTAATTATTAATAGGATTCTAATGTGACTATGCATGTTGCAACTAGTTATTACACCCATTAATAGTCCAGTACTTTCCTAATTGGCTTTTGTTTGGACAATGATTCTTATGAGGATTATTACTAATCAGTTGCTATGCAAGCCTCATAAAGCAATTTCTCCCAATTTTTCCATGTTTAAGACTTTTTGTTTCAACAGCAATGCTTGGTGGAATTTACACTATCGTACATAATTAAGAATTACTGTTAGTCTTCGTTCATCTATATTTATAATGAGATAAGGACTTCTATAAGAAAGACAGGCACAATCTAATAACATATAATAATCTAATAAATATTTTCTAACATGCCCCTTCAAGCTAGAAAATTGATGTTAATGATGCTTGTGTTGTAAGTATAATATACTTTATTCAATTTTTTAGTTCTTTGGTGAAGATGTGTGCAACTTGTTCTCTGTTTTGCATATATCCAGTAACAAGAGGACAATGTTGAATCTTCTTGTGTCCAAAATGACAATCAGTCTCCATATGCTTCTTGGGTGAAAATTAGGATCAAAGGCAATAAGAATAGCAGCTTGGTTGTTGCTTTGTACCACAACCAAGCTGCTATTCTTGACTTTAGACTTGTTGAATTGAATCGCTTTTATACTTGAAAGTTTCTTTTTTTTTGGGTACATACTTGAGAGTTTGTGAGTTTGCAAGAGTTTACCAAGTTTATTGAATTTATTTAAAAAAAAGGTTTGACAAGTGATTATTCTACCTAGAAGCATAAACTCTTACGAGTTGACTTGAGAGTTTGATAATAATGTTTTAATTTGTATATTGCACAAGATAAATGTTTCTTTTTACATAATTAAAAATTTACTAAATATTGTTGAATATTATATTATAATTAAAATTCATAATAAATAAATATCTCTGAAATATACATTATATTTTAGATTCACAATGAACAATTTAATTTTTTTTTATTGGCAAAAGTATAATAATATTATATATAATATTAAGTTCAGTACAAGTGGTACTGTTGTGTATACAACCTAGCAACAGAAGGTGCAGAACTATGGTGTCCTAATACATGATAAACAACATGAATTAGGAAACCAAAGATCTGGCTATAAGCTAGGCACCCAACCACACAAAAAATTCTATACGCTAATCCCCCCTGAATGCAAAATCCGTCCCTAATGTTGCTAGACCACTAATGAAAAGGGATGTCAAATCCTTTCTCCAAATTTTTCAGCCATGTCCAGCAGAAAAATAAAGCATCCTCCATCAATTTATGACCATTGAACCTTTCATTTAGGAAGATAGTCCTATTCCTATGATGCCAAATACACCATGTCAAAGCGATCCTCCAAGTCTGCCACCGCTGTACCCTAAGTCCATTTAGATTGCAGTAGGAGTGTTGAAGGAAATGATCTTTTGGAAGTTCCGAGAATACACCCACTATGTTTACCCAAGACAGTGATTCCCACCATCAAAACATGATTTGGCACAGCTGAAAAATAGGTGAGACGCGTCCTCATCATGAATTCTGCAAAATGGGCAACTGACATCTTTGATTTCCAGATTCCGTCTTCTTAAGTTATTTTTTGTAGGCAATTAATTCCTGATCAGTCTCCATGCAAAGAATGAGGCTTTACTTGGGATTTTTAGCTTCCATAGTGCTTTAAACACTCCGTCCTGGTTCTCAATTGACAAATCACTGTTGAGTGATCTATAAGCGTTCCCCACTGTATATCTCCCACGAATCTCCCTCCCATCTCCAAGTGTCTTGTTGCTACACTTGTACTAACAAACCCTGTATATCCTCCATAAATTTTACAGTTGTGTCTATTTCACCCTCCAAAAAAAACCCTCCTCCATTGGAGCTGCCATTCCCAACCTGCATGTGATGTTATCCCCATTTGCTGGATATGTTGATGTTGTTGTTGAGAAATCTAGTAAATCTTGGATACTTCTCCTTCAGCGACGCCCCATCCTCCTTCCATCCGTCCTCCTAGAACAACACCTTTGATCCACAGCCTATTTTCCATTTGTCCCACCTTGAAACCAGCCCCCCTCCTCAGTCAAATTGCATATGAGGCTTATCTCTCTGGTGGACCTTCTTGTCTCATCCAAATTCCTCCATCCGCTATACTTTGAAACCAGAACTTGTGCCCACAGTTCACCTTGATGATGAAACATATTCCAACGCCATTTCCTGAGTAAAACATAGTTGAACTTCACCAAATCCCTGATACCCAAGCCCCCTTTCTCCTTTGTTAGACAAAGTGTTCCCCAACTCACCCAAGCAATCTTCTTCTGATCTGAGTTTCCTCCCCACAAGAACCACCTTTGTAGCCTCACAACCTATCCACCACCTTCTTCGGTACCCTGAAAAAAAAAGAGGAGAAAAAGATAGGGATTGAGTTCAAGACTGACTATATCAAAGTCACTCTTCCCTTGAAAGAAAGACATTTTTGTTTCCACTCTGACAGTTTTCTCTCACATTTTTTGACTATTGGATCCCAAGTCTCACTATGCCTTGGGTTTGCTCCAATAGGGATACTCAAATAAGAAAAGGGTAACGACAACACTCTGCAATTTAAGTAGCTGACAACATTGTTTATCCATTGTTCAGTCGCCCCAAACACCTAAATCTACTCTTGGCAAAGTTTATCTTCAATCCCGACATCAACTCAAAGCTCTTTAACATCACCTTGATTGCTCTAACATTTTCATCGTTGCTGCCCCAAAGAAAATTGTGTCGTCTGCATACTTTAATATGTTGATGTCCATGTTTTTTTTTTCACGACCTTAAAGCCTTCAAACAAGTTCTTCTCCTGTGCTTTTCTCATCAAACCGGTTAAGCCCTCAGCTATAATGTTGAACAATAATGGGGCAAGTGGGTCCCCTTGCCTTAGTCCTCTTTGAGGAGTGAACTCGGCTGTTGGGCTCCCATTGACCAATATGGAAATAGAAGCTGATTCAGGCATCCTTCAATCCATCTAATCCATTTAGTACAAAAACCCATTTGCCTCATCATATACGAAAGAAAATCCCAGCATACTGAGTCATATGGCTTTTCATAGTCAATTTTGAACACAAGACAACTTTTGTTACACCTTTTTGCTTAGTCAACCACTTCATTGGCTATAACCACGCTTTGCAGCATATGTCTACCCTCTATGAAGGCAGTTTGGCGTTCATCTATGATGTTTGGCAGCACCTTCTTCAATCTTCTAGATAACACTTTTGCCACAATTTTATACACGCATCCTATTAATGAAATAGGTCTGTATTCATTTAAACTTTGGGGATCATGGACCTTAGGGATCAATGCTAAGAATGATGCATTACTCCCCTTTGAAAAAACTGTGTTGACATAGAATTCATCCATAAATCGAAGCATATCTGATTTGATAACATCCCAAAGTTCCTTGATAAACTTGAAATTTAATCCATCCGGTCCAGGACTCTTCTCGCTGCCACAATCCCACACTGCAACCCTCACTTCATTCACATCAAAACGCACCACCAGGAGATTAATATGTTGTTCAATGGCCTTAAATCTGACCGCGTCTAACTTAGGCCTCTCCCACTCAGATTCGTCAAATCTCTTGAAAAATTGTCTAATTTCCTCTTTGACCCTGCATGGCTCCTCTAACCAGCACCAATCAGCAAACACTCCTCTAACCATATTGTATATACGTTTCCAATTTATAGTCAAGTGGAAGAACCAAGAATTGCAATCCCCTTTCTTGATCCATCTAGTCCTTGCCTTTTGTCTCATAATTGATGCATTTGAATGTGCTGCAGCCCACAATTCATCCTGCAGTTGCTTTCGCAATTTTATCTCTTCGTCGTTCAGTTGTCTGTTCTCACCTTCTATTTCCAGCTTATTAAGCTCCAGCTCTAATCTTCTTAGTTTCTGTTGAATATCATCGAACTGGGATTTATCCCATGCTTTCAGCCTCTGCTTTAATCTCTTAATCTTTTCTTTTAAGACAAAACCCCCCAACCATTTACAAAATTCATTGTCCAGCTGTCACGGACTACCTTCCTGAAAGATTTATCCTCAAACCAATAGTCCAAAACCCGAAATGGCTTCGGACCCTAATCAGCAAAAGTAGATCTCAACAGAATTGGACAGTGGTCTGAGAAGTTGTGGTCCATGATAAACTGGGTGTTCCTTGCCATTCTGCGGATACGAGAACTCTGTCCAATCTGCTTTTGGCTGTCCCATTTGGTCTGTACTAAGTGAATTTTCACCCCACACAGGCACATCCCCAACCTCTAAATCTGCAATCCATTCATTAAATTCCTTCATAATACCTTCATCTTGCATCCTTTGACATATGCCTACTCTTTCTGATGGTCTTTTGATATCATTAAAATCTCCTAATATACACCATAAGCCCCCTATATTTGCATGTCTGATTTGTTCCCATATATTTCTTTTCAAAATTGCATCACATGGCAAGTATATGTTCACTATTATCACTTTTCCACCATCTGTAACCCATATCCCTTCAGGTAAACCGCTTCCAATCAGCTTCTTCTCTAATTTAAATGATTTCTCATTCCAAATGCATAGTAGTCCTCCAACACTATTACATGCTGGCTGAAATTCCCAACTGACAACAGAATCACCCCAAAAAGCTTGGCATACATTGTTATCTATCACTTCCTTTTTAGTCTCTTGTAAGCATAACATATCTACTCTTTCTTTTTTCACCAGTTTTCTGATTGAAGCCCACTTTAAACCCTTCTCCAGCCCCTTTATGTTGTATGTTATGATCTTCATCAATCACCTTCACTGTTTCCCATCCTCTGAACCTCTCCCTTATCCCTTTCTTCCATGGATATCATTTTTCACACCATTAGTTCTTCTTGATTACTACAATTGCCCAAATGTTTTGTCATGTTCCAATTACTTGTTGTTTCTTTTACCAACTCACAGTTTGTTGGACTCGAGGCTGACTTTAATGCCACTTTAATATAATTTTCATTGCGCCTTTCCTCCCAATCTACAATTTCCTTCAACCCACTACCCCCTATCATTTTTGGAGAAGTCTCGTGATTGGTTTGGCAAGTAGTAGACTCCTTTCCTTTATTGCTGTTCTGCTGTTTTTTTTGTCCATCTTGGGGTCCATTTAGTTCTTTGGGTTCTATCTATTTCCTTTTTACACCTCCTATTTCTTGAGTACACCTTCCATTTAGGATCAGACCCATTTATGTTAGAGCCCAACAACTTATACTTCTCTCCTTGTCTTTCATCAGTGCTTTTTTTGGTGGGTCCCATAAGTGACCTGGCTGCTTCTTTTTCCTCTGGACCATCACGTGCCTCCACCTCCTTTAATTCAAAATTGTGAGTCAAATGTGGGCCCCTTTCTTCCCAATTTTTTCCATTCTTATTTCTGTTTTCATTCTTCTCTCCAACACCCATAGTACTAGCCACCATTTCCGCGTCAACCCCTGCTACCCCTACCTCCTAACATGTAACATCTACTCCCTTTGTCGTTGTTGTCCTTATCACCAAGTTGGCTCACCTGGATGGGTGTCTGACGTTCGTCAAAAGCATAAACTTCTTCATCCCCATGACTAGGACTTCTGTCATTGGACCTAATATGGGTGGGTCCACATGTCAGAGAGTCTTGGTGATTAACCGTGGGTACTTGTTAAGATACTCTGGTGGGAATCCATGCAGTGGATAAACTTTCTGGGGCCCTTTTCTGAAACCCCGAAACAGCACTTCAGCCAAAGTGGTTTCTTATCCAGTGCTGGGATTACATCCCAAAGATGGCTTGTTTGGTGGTTAGCTTTGACCTGGACAATTTGGAGGCACAGAAATAATATTCTCTTTCATAATGACAGTTTTGACCAGAGTAAACTAATGGATGATGCGCTCTTCACTTGTTGTTCATGGTTGATGAACTTGGAAAAAGGATTCGGCAAACCCTTCCATTTCTGGTCTAGTAATTTGAGGGAGGCTTTTGTAATTAGGGGCGGGGATACTAGATAGACTCTCTGTTTTTTGTTTTTGCTTGTTGGTATCAACATCTTTACAGTCCTTTGGCCCTTTAATTCATGTCTGCTCATGTATTACGGTGCCACAGGATTGTTCTGGATGCTAGATGTTCTTGTATTGGTACTTCTTGTACTACCTTTTTATATCATATATATATATATATATATATATATATATATATATATACTACTTTTGCTGATAAAAAAAAAAACTTGTTTGGTACATTGATCAGCAGACAATAGTTCTCCCCACCGCTTCTGTTCTAGTCACCCCAAGCTACATCCGTAACCATAGCTATCGTCAAAAACTCGCTGACGGCCAATGTATCCTCCAACGACTTGCTCAGCCCCACGTCACTCTCGTCTGACGATATTTTCCTTTGATGACCCTACCAAGCTCCCCCTATTGCATTTACACCTACGGGGGCTGAAACACGTCTCCTCACCAATATTGATAACATATTCAACCTCATTAATGGACGCCAGTACGTTGTGATTAATTGTAGGTGCCATGGTGTTTTAATGAGCACTCGTGCTCTGTCTAGGCGTTGAAGGTCTTCAGCATTGTTGTCAATATCCACCACTTCACCCACCCCGGCCGCAATCTTTTTGATATTCTCCAGGTCCCATGCATGTAATGGGATTCCCCAACATAGAACCCAGACCAGCCTGAATCCAAACCTTAGGGTTGGGCTTCATTTCTCCAATGTATGAAACATGGACAACCCGCTTTCGTCTTCTTTCGTACACAATTATTCTGCTTTGGTATCACTAAGGCCCATGAGTAGCACCATGTCAGCACCAAGTTACTTTGGCTTAATGTGTTCACCTCCATCCCACAAGAGTTCTTCTTCTAGTCTATCAAACGCCGTTAGATTCCTTAATCTGCATACCCATGCGTCGCTGAACTGTTTCCTCTTTTCCATGGGTATAGTTAACTGAATTGACGAGTGGGATGGCTTTATCGTCGCCTATGTGTGTGTCGGGAACCATCTCTTCGTCGTCATTTTGCTGCTTGTCACAACCGCTTTCGCGTATGAAACCGGTAATGCCTGTTGTTCAGGATAGTGCTTCTGAGCTCCTCCATTCAATGTTGTTTGTGCTGTTATCGCCCTGCCTTTGTCCTCGTCTCTCTCTATTGGCTTATCCCTGACTGACCCCTTGTATTGATCGTCCTTGTTGGTTTTCTCCATCAACTTCCATTACCTTCCATGTTTCGGGAGATTTGCATGCAGTTTAAGTCCACCAATAATCAAAGTAAAGAGACAATAATATAACTATATATAAATCTAACACTTTGTATGGGATGGAGTCAACATGCGATCTATAATATTGTGTTTCGATTTGCTCAAAGCATTACTTTCTTTGGGAGTACCATTGTGTGATGTGTTATTTTCTTTTCCTATCTTATTTATTAGAAAAGAAATTATTAAGGATAATATTCGGGCATTTACATCTATCTTGTGCTTTCGAAAAGAGGAATTCATGGCTCCAGATATACCATTCACAATTTTGGAAATTATCATAGGAAGGGATTGACTTGTATCCACTAAAGGAGTGAATATGGGAATATTTTTATTTCATCTCATTCTTTATTATACAGATACAAAACAAATGTGTCCCAGGACTTTCAGAGGAAGAGTGAATTTTTGTTGTAATTTTGATGAGAAATGGCAGCAAATGTTACATTTATTTATTTGGTATTGGAGTATCAATTTTATGTAAGCAGTAGCTAGTCCATCTCTGTTTATTTCCAAAAGTATGACATGGTCATCTTAAAGAAATTATATATTTATCCTGTCTTAGGTGCATGTGTTTGTTTTTTTTATTATTTTTTTAGCAAAAAAGGGAAGGCAAGATCAATAGAAGTAGACATCCCAACGAGGTTAGCACCCCTACTTCTACAATTGAAACAACCAACCCAAATATCATATATATAAAAAAGAAAGAAGATAACAAGAGGCATGAGGGGACATAAAACCAATCTCATGCAAATTAAGAGTCATCTGAACCTATAGTTAGGAAGACCTGATCTATTCCAAAAGTGGCAATTTTATCTGCTCAAACATTGCCTTCTCTAAGAATGTGAGAAACTCTAAACTTAATATTTGTAACTAGTTGAAGACATTTGTTCCATCTGTTAACTAAAGTCCAAGGAATACGAATTTGAGAGGAGAAAGCCTGGACTACTAAGGCTGAATCACATTCTACCCACAAATGATTCCAACCTTTATCAATAGCCAACACAACACCCAACAACTCAGCAATAAAGCTTTAGAAATTCCCAGATTCTTGGCAAAGCAACCCATGGAAGCATTAGAGGACTCCCAGAAATTGCCACCGTAAGCAGCAAATACAGGACAACCTCTAGTCGCCATATCAGTATTGACTTTGAGAGAGACACCATAACTTAGGCTTCAAAGAAACTCCGGAGTTAACCACAAAAAGTTTAAGATGGAGCCTATACCAAAAGGACTAAGGGAACCACTCAAGATCCATCCAAGGCTCTGATAAAAAAACAAATTCTGGCTTGTGAAGATCACAAAGCTTACTCCACCAATCTAGTTTCAGAATTTTCCAGGCCTCTAGCATTCCAATAAAATAACTTCATTAGGCAATATTAGCGAGACCACCCCCAAAAAGGGGTTTGTGCAAAATGACATTCTTGTTTTGCTTAGCATTCTTCTTTGACTTTTTCCTTCAAGCCTTGGAGATGACAGTGGTGAAACCCAAATGAAAGACGATGTTGGTCGGACTCCTCCAATCTTTATCAACTTAATCTGCACATAGCTTGGATAAAACTCGCATATAACTATTAACAATATCATCAAGTGACTTTTAGTTGATGAATTGGAGCCATGGGTAGAAGTCTCTGGATGCAACAAACTATTAAACACCTTGTCTATATTCAAGTGACTTTGGTTGTTTTGAGAGACCAGAAGGTCTTCTTGAGGCTTATCTTACAAATGGACTAGATCTTTTGAAGCGTGGTCTTTGTTCTCTGTCTCCGGGACCTTCTCCTTTCCTCCTCCATCTTTCTCTTAGAAGCTATCAGAGACATGACCAGAGGTTCGAGAAGCTAGGTCCTTAACTGACTTTTCCTTTTGATTGATTGGCTCCTTGTTTTTGCCTTCATTTTTGTTTCTCTTTTATTGCAACTGTCAACTGAATGACCAATTACCTGGCAAAAATGGCTAAAAAGGGTAATTTTTCACAAACCACTCCAACAAAAAAAAAGAGCAAAGTTTTCCCTTTCTACAAGAATCTTATTGTGCAGCTTTCCTATTAGTTCAATGTCCACCAAAATGTGAGCATAGTGTCCATAGACACGTTTCTTGGTAGCTTCATCGACGGCAATCGGCATACCGATGCCAACAACGATCTCACACAGTGTTTGGGGTCTCCAATACTCTTGTGGAAGATCATGGAGCCTAATCCAACACTGAGTGTGAATTTGTTTGATGCTGTTGGGATTAAAATCCGGCGTCCACTTCGAGGGTCCCTAGATACAGGCTCCAAGCCCCTATTGACCAAACACTTCTTAGATCTTCCTGGGAGGAGAAATAGAACTCATAGTACCCTTTTCCCAACGGAATCAATCTCCAGTTGCCTCTAGGGTTCCATAGTTTGTCAAGCTTCTCCTTTAGATCCTTCAAAGTCAGTGGCTTCTCTTCCTTAGCTAGGATCAATCTTCCATGAAGATTTTTTTTGCAACCACTTAGCCCTTTCTGATATTCTTCTTTCAATTTTTTAATTGAGACTGAATCTCCCTTTCAGCTTGGTGTTTATTCTCATTGTCATCTTGACAGATTTATTCTTCGTACAGGTTGTTCAGAAGGAGAGAGAAGAAAAGCTTGCAGAGATACTGATAAATAGACTCAACCAATATGTTCAAGGAAACAAAGAGGATTTTGTTAATGATGCAGAAGCTGAAGTAGCCCGGCTATCTAATGCAGGTACTGTTCCCTAAGAATAATTCCAGACATGTAAGGAACATGTAGGACAAATGTGTTATGTAGCTGCAAAAGTACATTATCAGAATACATACTTACATCTCATTTTGATGCTTTTTTGGTTACAAATCAATCTGTGGTTGTAAAAAGTCATTCAAATTAATATTTCTTGTTTATAAAATCATGATATGTTTAAAAAGATTAACTTTACATGACATGGAAAAACATTTGCCTAATATTTGAATATCAACCTAACTCTCCTTAGCAGGATTGTAACTGAGGTACTTTTGCTGAATTAAGTTGTTGTCATTATACAGCTTATGGGGTTGATATGTTGAATACCATTGGCTACATATACGCAAGGCAGGCAGCAAAAGAGCTAGGGAAGAAAGCAATTTATTTGGGTGTGCCTTTTATTGCAGAGTGGTTTAGAAACAAAGGGCACTCTATTAAATCTCAAGTTACAGCAGCAACAGGTGAGCAAACTTTGTACTTTTTAGCCTTTCCTGGCTGTCATGATTTCTTGATGCCAATCATTTAACTTCATATCATGTCTTAATATACTATTTTCTTTCATTTTCCACCTTGGGTGTTTCTTGAGGCTTGGTTGGATTGAAGTGACCTTGCCCATAAAGGCTTTGGTAAAACAGTGAACCAGACTTTTGTGGCAAAGTACAGTTCATGTGAAAAAAATGAGAAACAGTCTTTCTGAATGTGCTTGAGTGAGTTTTACCACTCAGCTGAATGATCTATTTATATTTATGAGGATTACAATTTACAAAGATAATCAATGCCACAGCAGTAAAGTTGTAACTTGGTGACTTGTTGGTCATAAGTTCGAATCCGGAAATAGCCCCTTTGCATATGCAAGGGTAAGGCTACGTACAATATCTCTCCCCCTTACCTGCGCATAGTGTGGAGCCTCCGGGTAATGGGGTAAGCAGTACAATTTACAAAGATAATCAATGCCAACTACAATTTAAAAGGAGCAATTAAGTTATCACAACTTCCTAAGATACGTTGAGCCTAGCTATACAAAGTATCTAGGCTACATGGAAAGTAGAAGAACCATTGTAGTTGAAATCAACATCTTACTCTGGAACAGGATGGGGAATTAGTATCGTAAATCGAAAGATCTAACACGGATTCTCTATGTTTAGAGAAAATATTTTATTTCTCAATGGATTCAGAATATGGTGTTAAACTCAGAGAAATTGGGATAAAAACTGTCTATTCTCCTTTTGAGAATTCTCATTTAAATAATATGTTACAATCTGATTTCTAGCCTTGAAGTTTGCTAAAAAGCTATAAATGGTAACCTGCGGCTGGGCCAACTAATTAAGAATATAATTACACAATTACAGCTATATAATCATGCAAGATATGCTGATTTAAAAGGCCAAGAAATCTGCACAAATAATGCCAAATAATCTGCTTATCAATTCTATTGACATCACCCCTCAAATTGATGCTGGTGAATCTACAAGCATCAATTTGCTGACTAGGAAATTATGCCGTTGATGTGTCAAAGATTTGGTAAGGACGTCGGCTAGTTGAACAGATGTTGAGACATGAGGCAGAGTGATAATTCTGCAGTTATAGGCTTCCCTGATTGAATGGCAATTGACCTCTACGTGCTTTGTTCTTTCATGGTATACAAGATTTGCTTTAATCTGTATGGCACTTGTATTATCAGCATACAGTGGAGTTGGTGTTGCTTGTGAATAACCAAGTTCTGAAAGAAGGTCCCGTAACCAAATAACCTCAGAGCATTCTGCAGACATGGACCGATATTCTGCTTCAGTGGAGGATTTAGAGACAAATTCCTGTTTCTTGCATTTCCAGGAGATAGGGGCATCTCCTAAAAACATACACCAGCCAGTAGTAGACCTCCTTGTGTTGGGACATCCAACCCAATCAGCATCATTGTATGCTTGAAGTTATATTGTTGCACCTGTAGGAAAGAAGAGACCACGGCTGGGAGTGGCCAAGAAATATTTAATGATTATGTGTACTGCTATAAGATGCAAGGATTTTGCTGACTGTGTGGACAACAAAAGAGATATCAGTTCTTGTGAGATGGTTAGGTAGATGAGACTTCCTACCAACTTTCTATATAAAGTTGGGTCTTGTAGGAGTTCACCTTCATCCCGTCTTAACTTGACATTAACTTCCATGGGAGTGTCAACCGTAGTTGCAGTGGTAAGACCAGTTAGCTAAATTAGATCCTGAGTATATTTGTGTTGAGTGACAAAGATGCCTTTTTGTTGGAATTGTATTTCTAATCCCAAAGAGCTGTCCAAGATCCTTCATGTGGAAGGTTGTATGCAGCAATTGTTTGATTATAGTGATAGCTTGTTGATCAGAGCCGGTGACAATAATTTCATCCACATAAACAAGGAGGATCACAATTCCTTTTGAAGTTCTTTGTAGAAAGAGAGATGGATCATAGCTACTTTGGATGAAGGAAAAGCCAAGTAGAGTTGTGCTAAACTTTTCAAACCACACTATTGGTGCCTATTTTAATCCATACAAAGAGCATTTTAGCTTGCAAACAGTATTAGGTAATGGTGAGGGCATACCAGTAGGAAGTTTGATGTAAACTTCTTCTTTGAGATCACCATGAAGAAAGACATTTTTGACATCTAGCTGATGAATTTGCCAAGATTCAAATGCAGCAATGGCAATAATACCTTTTTCCACAAAAAACTGGTTGAGATACTTGTTGAAGTATTCTCTTTCATTATTACTTCTAAAAATTTGGATTGTTTTTTGAAGTTGAGTTTGAACCATTGCAAAAAAGGTTTTAAAGATTACTTCAACTTCAGATTTTTCTTTCATCAAATACACCCAAGTTAATCTAGTGTGGTCATCGATAAAACTCCAACCATCCTTTGCCCGTGGGGGTGGTTACGTGACTTGGCCCCCAAACATCACTATGAATAATGGTGAAAGGATTAGATGGTTTATAAGCTTGTGCAGGATAAACAGCATGGTAATGTTTTGCAAGTTGACAAGTCTCACAATTAAATAAAGAGGGATTTTATTTCTTTAAAAATGAGGGAACAAGTGTTGTAAATAATGAAAACTAGGATGGCCTAACCTATAGTACCATAACATTATTTCACTGTCCTTAGACCCAGAAACAGAATTGAAGCAAATACTTTTGAGTGTTTTTACTAAATGTATACCCATCTTCAAAGATGTAGAGACCATGAGCTTCCTTAGCACTGCCAATCATCCTCCCCGATGTCAGTTCCTGAGATACAATCAGTGGAGTCAAAAACAGCACAACAATTCATGTCAAGAGTCAGTTTACTGATGGACAACAAAAGGTTACATGACAGGTTGGGAACATGAAGAACATTATTGAGAGTTATTAAAGGGGAAAGGGTGACAGATACTTAGACAAACTGAGAGAAAGAATATCAGAGAGAAAAAGGAGCTTTGTATTTCTTAGCTCAACTGAAAACAGACTGTAATGGGAGAATATATATAGCCTGACTTTATTGGTACAGCTGTACAAAAGTGGTTAACAGAAGCTAACAGCTCTAACTAACTAACTGCTAACTGCTCTAACTAACCAACTCCCTGTTATAGCTAACATTAATCATATTATACTCTAATACCCCTCCCCCCTTCAAACACAAGGGGAAGGTTTTTCAGAAGAAAAATCCTTCACAATGAGTTTGCCCTTAAGAAACTGAAAATGAGCTGAAGAGAGGGGCTTAGTCAGCACATCAGCCCACTGATCAAGAGCAGGAACATGGTATATCAACAGTTGCTTGGACATAACCTTTTCTCTGACAAAGAAGACATCAAGTTTGCCCTTAAGAAACTGAAAATAAGCTGAAGAGAGAGGCTTAGTCAGCACATCAGCCCACTGATTGAGAGCAGGAACATGGTATATCAACAGTTGTTTGGAAAGAACCGACATCAATTTCCATGTGTTTTGTGCAGCTATGGAAGACAGGGTTGTGAGCAATAGCAACTGCACTCTGATTGTCACAGAGCAGAACTGGAGTAGAGAAAGGAACCTTAAGTTCCTGCAAGAGAGCTTGAACCCATGTTAATGCAGCTGAGGTTTGAGCCAAACTGCGACCCCAGTGCTGGACCTAGCAGTAACCTTCTATTTTGTGGACCACCAAGAAATTAAATTTGGGCTTAAATAGATAGCAGAGCCAGATGTGGACCTTCTGTCATCAACATCAGAAGCCCAGTCTGCACCACACATTGCTGTGAGAGTCAATGGTTTACCTGCAACAGCTGGTCTCAGGTGAAGTCCATGAAAAAGAGTACCTTTGAGGTACCTTAAGATTCGCTTGACTGCCACCTAGTGAGAATCCAAAGGCTGACCATAAATTGACATACTTTGTTAACAGCAAAGCTAATTTCATGCCTAGTAAGAGTAGCATATTGCAATGCACCAACAATAGATATGTACAATGTAGGGTCATGAAATAGATCACTGTCATTTTTAGACAGCTTGCAAGAAGAAACCATAGAAGAGGAAATAGGTTGAGCTTCATCCATTTTAGTCTTGTGAAGGAGATCCCGAATGTATCTACTTTGAGTCATAATAAGAGACTTGTCTGAGAGGTACTTGATCTCAATTCCCAAGAAATACTCAAGATGACCCAATTGTTTTAGGGAAAAAGCAGAATGAAGCTTATTTGTCAGTTGCTGAATTAGAGCAGATGAGCTACTAGTGATGATGATATCATCTACATACACTAGGAGATAGACAGTATGAGACTGCTGGTTGTAGATGAATAAAGAAGAGTCATAGTGACTGGCTGCAAAACCAAATTGAATGAGAGTTGTTTTGAGTCTATCAAACCACTGTCTTGGTGCTTACTTTAAGCCATAAAGAGCCTTGTTCAGCTTGCAGACAAGTGATTTATCAGCATTCTCAAACCCAGGTGGTTGAGTCAAATACACTGTTTCTTCCAAAATGCCATTGAGAAAAGCATTATTCACATCTAATTGAAATAAATCCCAGCTGTCAGCTTCTGTTAACAACTTTTGTACAGCTGTACCAATAAAGTCAGCCTCTATATATTCTCCCATTGTAATCTGTTTCCAGTTGAGTTAAAAAATACGAAGCTCCTTTGTCACCTCAAGTTTCTGCACCATTGAATAATTCTCCTGTTCATTCTATTACACCTGCTGTTGTTTCTGTACAACAACCTCTTCCTCTCCTATCATATCATAAATATGTTATATGTCACCAGGTGCAGCAAACACTATCTCTCATACTGACTGACCTACTGAACCTGAGACATCTTCTTCACAGCCTCTTCCACTTCATCTGAGTCTCCTCCTAGATCTTCTTACAGTCACCCTTTGCAAACACGGTCAAAGTCTGGCTTTCATAATCATAGACTTCATCCTTCTCTATTTTTAACCCACACTGAACCTAAAAGTGTTAAACAGGCCTTGGCAGATTCCAATTGGTTTTCTGCCATGCAGCATGAGTATGCTGCTCTCATAAATAACCATACGTTTTACTCCTTTACCTCCTACCAGAGAGGCAGTGGGGTGTAAATGGGTTTTTCCGTGTAAAAGAAAATGCTGATGGGTCCATCAACAAATACAAGGCCAGATTGGTTGCTAAGGGGTTCCATCAAGTTCATGGTTTTAATTTTCATGAAACTTTTTCTCCAGTTGTGAAGCCTATTACTATTAGGTTAATCATCACTCTTGCTCTCTCTAACAGCTCTAACTAACTAACTGCCTGCTATAGCTAATATTAATCATATTATACTCTAATACAGATCCAATTCCGGCTATCGTAGAGAGAGTTTCATCAGCAATTCTGATTTTTTTTGTTCCCTGCACAAGGACTATAGGAGGAAAACATTTTTGAGCAATCTGTCATGTGGTCAGTAGCTCCAGAGTCAATTACCCAAGAATTTTGATATTTTTGGGTAAAAAGAGCAGTGGTCAGATGTGTACCTTTTTGGGCCAAAGAACAAGGACTTATTGTCATTTTTGGAGAAAATAGTTTGTACAGGTGCTATAGTTGTTCCTTTGTGAATGGATTTGCCGCTGAAGTAGATGAAGGCTCCTGAGTTTCCTCAGCCGTGGTCTGAAATGCACGTCCAGCTTTGACAGATTTCTTCTTCCAATTTGATGGTTTCCATGGATACACCAACAGGTCTCCCTAGTATGCCATGATGTTTTGCAATGATCACACCATGGTTTCTTCCCTTTATCATCTTCTGGAGCAACTCCTCAAGTTACAAGTCCTGAACTTTCAGATTCATGAATTGGAGATGGTTCGTGGGTGTTCATCATAATCTTCCTTTATTATTCTTTCCTTCTAACCTCAGAAAAGACCTCCCTAATCGGAGGTAAAGGTTTTCTGCCCAGAATTCTTCCTCTTACTTCATCAACACTCCGGTTAAGGCCATCAAGGAACATGTATATGCGGTCATTCTCCTCCTCTTCTTGAATCGAGCAGAATCGCTAGGATTTTCCCAATTATCTTCATAACATTGGTCTAACTCTTGCCAAAGAGTCATCATCATTCATCAAGTTGTAATATGATGTGACATCTTTATCACCTCATTTGAACTGCCACAGTCGTGTCTTCAAGTCATAAATTTGAGGGGAATTTTCCAAATCTGAATAGCATTCTCGCACAGCATTGCATACATCCTTAGCTGTAGGGAGGAACAAATAAGGTTTTCCTACTGCTGGTTCCATGGAGTTGATCAACCCAGGCAGAAATGATGGAATTTTCTGACTTCCACCTTGTGAAAGAGGGGTCATCTCTGGAGGGCTGCACAACTTCTCTGGTAAGGTATCCCAATTTTCTTTTCCCATCAATGGCCAAATTCACAAATTGGGTCCACTAAATGTAATTTTTGCCATTGAGTCGATGCAGTGAATTGTTGACTCGGGTTATTTGAGAAAGCATCGATGGGACTGGCTGAGTGTTTATTGGAGATTCTGTCATGGTCTCTAGTGTGGTTGGACGTGTTTGTGGAAGCACCGATCATCACCGTCTTCACCATGGGTGAAAGAGCTCAGAGCCGAAACTCTGATACCATCTAGGTTTAGAGAAAATATTTTTTTTTTCAATGGATCCAGAATAATGGTACAATCAGTATTTATGCAGGAAATTAAATCTCCTGTAAACAGGAAATAAATCTCCCAAAAAACAGAAAATACATCTCCCATAGAGAGCGAGAGAGAGAGAGAGAGAAGGAAATACAATAAACAAGATAAAAACTTCCTTAAATATATCTGATCTATTTCAGGATTTATTGAGATATTGTTAGGGGCGATATGCCAAGGGTTTCTAATGAGCTTTACCTTAATGAATTGATTGTTATTGGTATCATAGTTATCAATCCCGGATAGCGGAACGGAGCGGCCGACCTCAAAACTGGAATAGTGGGATAACAGATAGCAGGATAACCAGGGCGACGCCAAAAAGCCGTATAGTGCAGGAGCGCTCACATTTTTTCGCTATTCTTATATATAGAGTGTATTTCATATTAATAAAATATAATAAAAGGAAAATCATAAACACAAATAATAGATTATCCCTAGTTGGCATTAAAACACAAGTCCAGTTTTTAATTAAAAAAAAATGAACCAGATGGAGTAAAGTAAGCAATAAACGGAGTGCAGGAAGCAATCAAGGGGCCCAATAAAAAAAAACACTAATGTTATTTATAAAAAAACTCTTTCTCTCCCAACCCGTGAGACCTCGCTGACTTCTTCTCGATTTCTCTCTTTCTCGGTTGAGCACAGCGGAGGCAAAGGCCATGAAAACGACAAGGAAAGGGAAGGAAGACAAAGAAGGAGAAACAAAAGTAACGAAAAGAAAAAGAAGAAGAAACAGAGGTAACCGAAAAGGAAAGAGACAGTGAGAGTGTGAGACACCGACAGAGAAGGAGAGAAAGAAAGTAAGAAAACAGAACCTCGATGAAGAAGGAGAACAAAGTGCCGCCGGAGAAGAAGAAAGAGCCGCTGGAGAAGGAAGAGAAAGAAAGTAAGAAAACAGAACCTCGACGGAGAAGGAGAACAAAGTGCCGCCGGAGAAGAAGAAAGAGCCGTCGGAGAAGGAAGAGCTGCTGGCCGGAGCAGGTACCGTCGGAGTGAACAAAGGTCGCACAAGGAAGCGCGGCCGTGCCATCCGCGATCGCGGGCGCTCCGCTACTTGCCTGTCGCGGGCGCAACGACTGCAATAGTGAAGCACACCGCTACACTACCCATTGTAGCAGTGCATGCCCGCTCCGCCGCTATCGATAACCTAGATTGGTATGAATTCAATCATACCTATTGAAAGGGCAACCCAATGCATGAGGCTTGCACATAGCGGGGTCTAGGGAGGGTAGATATTTGCAGTCGTATGCCTGCGTGCAGAGAGGAATTTACATTATTTGACTTTATGACCTCCAGGTTACAGGGCAGCAACCTTACCGTTGCACCAAGATCTGCTATTAAGTTTAATCTTTTATCAAAAGAAAAATGAATTCAACCTATCCACCTTCATTCATAGAAGAAAGACTATTTTTTTAAGCCAACAGATTTTAGATGTGACAGCTTGGTCATGTGTATAAGTTTATCACTGATATTCTTACTTTCCAATAGAATTTTCAACGATATTATGTGTTAAAACGTGGGTTTGGGCCTAATTCAACCTCACAAAACGGCTACCTGCCATAGCTAAGGTGGACTAGGAGTGACCACAATTAAGGTGGTTTTCCAACACGCCCCCTCACACTCTAGGCCAATAGCCTAGGGTGTGATAAACACAAGGGCCCACCAATGGATCTAGAATAGACTCTGACACCATTTTAGAATGTGTTAGGAACTAGAGAACAAGGACAGAAATAAAAATGTAAACCAGGGAATGAATTGTATTATTTGCAAACAAAAAAGGAATATACAAAAGGAATGAATCCAACTGCCACAAAGCTAGGCTCCTACAGAGAGGCTATTGCCCTCTGCTCATAACAGAGTTTCTAATCCCAAAAAGATCCCCCTCTCTCTTCTAATCATTCCTATATATCCCCATACCTTTCTCACGCACTTGGCAAAACAGTTACGCCACTTGCCATCTCACCTCCACTTTTCACACCCTGGTTCCTTGTAACATTTACTCTCCAAATCTTGGGTCTTCCCTCTAAGTCTAAGTCCACACTCCCAGTCCTATCAGAATGTGAGCTTAAGCCTAACTTAACCCTAAAAACTAGCTCATAGCGTGGCAGTTGCCCCCATTTATATACTCTATCTTGACACTGTCTCTAGCTAATGTAGGACTTAGGTTTTTTCCAAAAATATGTTTTCCTTTTGTTGGTTAAAGGAAATTAGTTTCTGGAAAGAGAAAGTATGTCTCTCAATTGAATTTTAAGCAGCAAACCTTTTCGGTGGTCTAGTAATATTTGTATCTTTCCAAAAAAGTAAATTCTCTAGTAGTAGGATTAAAAGATTATGAGGGACATTTTATAATAAAAAATTGGGACTTTTGAGAAAGATCATATGGTGTCTTGCAAGCCTATGAACTAGGGAGTATTAGGCTTTGAACTATGTCTAAACTCTAAACTATTGATCTGCATCCACTCTGGCATATTTCTCTTTGCCTTCTTAGCAAAGTGGGAAATGATTTACCTTTTTGTTTCTGGGAAGATAACTGATTTGAGAATGCTTACCCTAGATCTTTTATTCTGACTTTATCATCTCTGCACCTTGCTTGGTGTCCTCGTTTGTCAACCTTGTAATTTTGTTACTCAGGGCTCCATACCTCTTGGAATTTTCACTTACAGAACATCAATGATCAGATAGCCTCTGATTTTGTATCTATGTTAGGAATTATTACTCTCATTCATACCTCTTTCTTCTGATCCTGGTAGCTGATCTTCAGATTCTTCAACTTTTAACTAGAGTTTCTTTTTCCTTTTTTTTGTTTGTATTGGTATCCCCCCCCCCCCCAACAAAAAAAATAAGACCTT
>PYAF01004507.1:32725-42780 GCA_007407185.1 Glycine tomentella | reverse complement strand
TTATTATAATTTCTTTCCGGATACTAAAGTAATTTAGTATTTATTTTTTAAAAATATTTTACAAGTATATTAGTGCATGCACACACGAATATTGAAATAAAGATAAATGTGAAAGCACATAGTCTCAGTTATTTATATATGTATAAGGGATTAATGGATTAAATTAGTTTTTTTTAAATAATTTAATTTTAAATTCTTAAAAATATATTTTTAATCACTTTAAAAACTCATTTTTTGTTTGTATTTTTTAAACAACATTTTAAAAAGTTTATAAATTATATTAAAAGGAAATAAATAGGAGATATTTAAAGTGATTGTAAGCTTTTAAATTTTATTTCAAAATAAATCATGTTCAATCACATATCACTTGTCATTGTCATTATTGTTACTTAATCACAGCTCATTATTGTCTTGCAAGTATATTGCTACTACTATTAATTATCACTAATCACCACTTTTATAATTATCTTTGTCATCTCTATTTTCTCTCAATTATAGTTGCAATCAAAAAATCCAAGAAAGTGACAAATAATTTTCTATTGTTTGGACTTAAAATTTAATATTAAAAATTAGAACAAAGTTTATTGTCATCATGATCATTCTTAGATAACCACAATTTACCATTAAAAAAAAAAGTTAACCACAATTTCCACAAGTGTTGTGATTGTTATCTTACAACTATTATTACCATTGACTATACTGCTAGTAGTTAAGTACCATTAGTTATCACTTATGGCTATTTTTATAGTTAGGCTAAATATTATTTTTGGTTTATTAAATTTTAGTATTTTTTAATTATTATATATTAAATTTTAAAATTTTAACTTGATCTTTTTTTTTCATTTTCTGTTAAAAATGTTAGTATTTCATAAATATTTTAAAATTTGAAATGATTAATTTAAAATAATAAAAACTAAAAATTGTTGTTATATTTATTTTATTTTAATAAATATATAAAAACCACTCAAACAATCCTTCATTATTCCATAATTTGGTAGCTTTTCAGAATGGAAGATCTATCTACAGTAATTTGGCATAGGAGAGATATATGAAAACATAATAACATCAAACATCAACCCACCTCGAAGGTCCCTTGAGAACCCAACTACACTACGCAAAAATCAACAACATAGATAAAGAAGTAACAAGATAGAATAACCACTAAAAAAACCAGTGTTAGGCTGTTAGCCGTCCACTGATAGCCACACCCCTCTAAAAAGAAACCCAGATTAGACATAACATATATTTATTTGTTTCCTTTTTTTATCACCACTGTCACCTCCTATCTACATCCATGTCGCCGCACCCAACAGATCTGTAGTCACACCCACCAACAAATACTAACCACATCGCCCTCACCTCTTAAATACCCAACAGATTCATGGCCTGCAGAAGAAATGCCTCAGATCTGGAATATAGTGGACAACGATGGTCAAAGAGCGTTGGATCTAGAATCCTTAGATCCCATTTTGCACTTCTTTAAAACCAGAGTGATGCCAAAAACGAGGGTTGGAGCAAAAGGTTGTGCGAGGTGGAATAATGGTGGTGGTTGTTGGAAGAGAGGCTTTAGGGGTGGGGTGAGAGTTTTCATGTTAATCTGCCAAAGTATTTTTAATTGTGATTATTATAAATTAATTATTTTAAAATTTAAAATATTGATAAAATTCTAAAATTTTAATAGGATTAAAATGAAGATTTAGAAAATATAAAAAATTAAATTAAAATTTTTAAAATTTAATATATCAAAATAAAAATATTAAAATATAATGGAATAAAAATAATATTTAATCTTAAATTATCTATTATTTTAGGTGGTGTTAAATATATATTTTCAAATTTTTAAAATTTTCAAAATATACATCTAGAATAAAATATTTTAAAATACCATGACATTTTCTTTTGAATAAATTAAAGATGTGATTAAGTAAAAAGGTATTTTTACTCTTATTTTATATTTTCTTTAAAAATAAAACCAAAAACACTTAAATCAAAGCCCACATTATTTTCTCTCCATCAAAGTATAGTAGTTACTACCAAACAAATCTTTAAGAAAGTAATAATTGTTTTTCTATAGTTTGGACCGAAAATGTAGCATAAAAATTGAAAATTAAAAGATCACAAAAAAATAAAACTAGAACCAGGTATTAATTTCAAAATTTTAAATTTTTTGGTACATAAAAAATATCTAAATATTGAAAAAAAAAATTAATATCACATGATTTGAGAGTGATTCCCAAGCATGTGCTTACATGTTAAAAAAATAAGAATTGGCGTTTAAAAAGGAAAATATTTACTTAATTTTCAAATTTAGTTAGGATGTATTAGGAGACAATCATGTGAAGGAGGAGGCAAGAAGCAAGAAGGAAGTGTTGTGGGAGGAGAGAGGCAGAGGTGCAATCACCAGAGTGGAAGCGCCAAACGGTCCTCCCCGGCTTTCCATTTTTTCTCTTCTGATAAAATTTTAGTTCATCCCAGTTGCGCATTACCCCTCTGATTGAGATTGAATTCAAAGTTAAATTCGGAAAAGTGAACTTGTGCCACTTTACATTTACAGATCTGCGGCTACGGGCTAGCCTGTGTAGATCTAGTGTCCGTAAAGCGGTTACCATTTCACCACTCACCACTACGAAGATGGAAAGCGAAAAAAAATCGTCGGCAATATCTGATGTGGGAGCATGGGCCATGAACGTTGTCAGCTCCGTCGGAATTATTATGGCCAACAAACAGCTTATGTCCAAGAATGGCTATGCTTTCAGCTTTGGTCAGCCTCTCTCTTCTCAACTCTATGTTATGTTTGGATCTGAGACTGAGCGCAATAGATCTCTAATTTCTTCGACACTCTCTTGCATTTTTATGGTTCTGTATTGTCTGTCATGATCCAAATATACATAACCGTTGTTTATTTTATAAATAAGGAAGAAGATTTCTGTCTCTGACATGACAATTTATTTGCAAACTTTAATATTAGATTATCCTGCCCTCTCTCATCTCTTCTTTTCTTAATTTTTTCCAGCCAGTTCGTTAACTGGGTTCCACTTTGCCGTAACTGCTCTCGTTGGTCTGGTGTCAAATGCTACCGGTTACTCAGCTTCAAAGCATGTGCCCATGTGGGAGCTTATTTGGTTCTCACTGGTTGCCAATATGTCTATCACGGGGATGAACTTTAGCCTCATGCTCAACTCCGTTGGATTCTACCAAGTATGGTTTTACTTTAATATCATATATCATGTTCATCGCCTGGACTGTTTAACTTTAATTTTCTTTTCTTGTTAAGAATTTCATCCAATAGTATTTTTAAAATCCCCTTGCTTCCTTGTTAATTATAACTCAGACGCACCAGGGCAGTTATTTGGACTATTTCATTCTAAAAGTTGTAATAATCTACGGTTCGTTCAGATGCTCATAATGCTGAATTAGTACGTATATGTACAGTTCATAAGTTAATTGTATTGTGAAATTAAGGAGCTTTAGATAAAAACCATGGAACACTAAATACAACTAGAAACATTGGGTTAATTGAAAAGGTATAATGAGGAATTTGACCTTTAGTTTACCTGATGCTCGTTGGTTTTCCATTTAACTAACTGCAGCTGTGAGTAGTAATGTCAACCGTAGAGATACTAGTACTTATTGTTATGTGTCAGGAACAATAATGCAAGTTTTGCAAGACAGAAGTTATGGTAGACTAAAAATTATATCTAAGTCTTCAAGTGCTCGTTTAGATGTAGACCTGTTGTGTTTAGGTATTCTTGGCATCTGCAAGGAAGAGATGCGCAATTAACACCCCGGTCCCACTCCAATGCCTAAGTTAACATCAAGAATAAAGATAATGCTCAGAAGAGGAGTGAACGAATGAGGCTTTCTCCTTAAGGACCTTCGCACTGGGCTGCCGGCATGTAATACACAACCTATGATATAAAGCTGTTATATATGGCATTTGATACTGTATGCTGTCAGGTTGCTTAACTATATGGGTTTTTGCAAAGATTACAATCCTTGTGATTGGTTTCTTTGACCCACATCGATTAGTTTAGGATGAGAGGGAAAGGGAGGCTAAGGTGTGCAACTCATTTTTGTAAGCTATTTCAGTTAGCTTTTTTTGAAAATCTACTTCCCCCTGTTCTTTTTTAAAAAAAAAAAAATATATATATATATATATATATATATGCTCCTTAACTTTTTAGAACTTTTCTCGAAATGTGTATGGTCCAACTTCTCTTTTTAAGAAGAAAACTAGAAAAAAAAGTTGGGCCAAAAATTACCTTAGATTGTGCTCAAGTTTCCATTTTAGAGAAGCTAGCAGGAGTTACTATAATTATATCTCAATTCTTGTATATTAGGAGGTGCTGCCTGTGCCACATTGTTGTCAGACTCATCTTTCCATATTCCCATGACTCGCTTTTAATGTATCAGAAATGATAGCCACCTTCTCATTTTCATAACACTGAATTTTCACTGCTTCTGCTTTTCTGTTGTTAATTTTCTCGTTATGTATGGTCACAGATATCAAAACTGAGCATGATTCCGGTGGTTTGTGTGATGGAATGGATACTTCACAACAAGCACTACTCAAGGGAAGTGAAAATGTCAGTGGTGGTTGTGGTTATTGGTGTCGGTGTTTGCACTGTAACTGATGTAAAAGTTAACCTCAAAGGTTTCATGTGTGCCTGTATAGCAGTTTTGTCAACATCTTTACAGCAAATTGTAAGTATTATTTAATGTTTCTTCTCCAATATGCTGGTGATATAAAATTGATTGCTATTTCCGTTGTGGTTTCCTTTTCACCTGTCATTTTATATATTATGAATTGGTGTAATTTTTGGTGAGTTCTAGACAGAACTTCATTAGATTTGACTAAGTATCATTTTCCCTTCTAAAAGTATTTAGTATTATATCAGATTGGTTTTATAGTTAAATGATGAGTAGGAGATAACGTACTTTCTACTACTAAAGTCAATTGTGGTATACGCTATTATTTTGTGATGTTTGTGGGATTTATTCTTTTTTTTATAACTGATTTTTATTTCAACTTATAACAGTCAATAGGTTCTCTTCAAAAGAAATATTCAATTGGATCTTTTGAATTGCTGAGTAAAACTGCTCCCATTCAAGCGCTTTTTCTTCTTATTCTTGGTCCATTTGTTGATTACTACCTCAGTGGCAAATTGATAACCAACTATAAGATGTCTTCTGGTGCCCTTGTAAGTTCCTTTTTCCCCTATTGACACTAGTCTTTTATATTCTGTATGAATTGCTGATCAAAAAAAAAAATATATATTCTGTATGAATTATCTTTTATTATACAAATACTGTTGGATTATTCTTTTAATTTTTTCTTTAATATCTGCAGTTATGCATTCTTCTTTCATGCTCACTGGCTGTATTTTGCAATGTGAGCCAATACCTTTGCATTGGGCGCTTTTCAGCTGTTTCCTTCCAGGTTATAGGCCACATGAAAACAGTATGTGTTCTGACGCTGGGATGGCTGCTATTTGATTCGGAGCTAACTTTCAAGAATATCATGGGAATGATTATCGCAGTTGTTGGCATGGTAATTTACAGTTGGGCTGTAGAGCTTGAAAAGCAGTCAAATGCAAAGACCTTACCTCACGTGAAAAACAGCATGACGGAAGAAGAAATTAGATTATTGAAGGTTGGAGTAGAAAACAGTCCTCTGAAGGATGTTGAACTTGGTGAGGCCCAAGGATAGATTGACTCAGATTTGGTGGTGAAATTGATGAGAAATGAATGCAGGCAATTATATTGTGTATTGCTTTATAATTTATCTGTGCCTTTTGTCTAGTTTACATAGTTGTAAAACATGGTTTCTATTTGCTCACAATGGCACAGATCCAGTTTTAGAAGTTGTTACCGTTCATCAGCAATGTTTCTTTATTAGTTTTATTTCTTACTTTTGTTGTTATGTTGAGGTTATATTTATTTGGCCTGCCTGGAAATTGCTAGATGAACAATATGATGGCGCCATTAAGATGTATAATGTGTACGCTAATGAAAAGCGATATCAAATCCCTCTTGCAATTTTTTTTATATGAATTGAATTATGTCTTCATCTTTTAATGTGAAAACATATTTTACAATACTCTTTCTTCTTATGATATATATTTATCATCATTTAACACTTATTTGACACAATTTTAAATTTTAGTTTCTATATAAAAAAAATTGTGAGGGCAAGCTTTGATACGGCGGTAAAGTTGTCTTGGTGATTTATTGGTCGTGGGTTTGAATCCAAAAACATTCTTAATGCATATGCAAAGGTAAGACTATGTACAATGTAGAGTTTTTGGACAATGAGATACCTAGTTTATATAAAAAACTGTAACAGACACTCTTGGAATTCGAGATAGTTGTTGTGGATTTTCAAAATTCAATATCTATAAATTCATATTTTCTCAAGCTAAAATCTTCACACATGAAAAATCACTTTCTCCTTTAAGTCGAACTAAGCTAAATCTTTGTGCTTTGCCTCTTCCTCTCTTAACCGAACATCTGCCCATTCCCTTCTTCAAAGTAAACTCACCATGTTTAACTCATCTGCCTCTAAGAGAACCAAAACCAGCAAGAGGAAAGTCAGAGAATCCTCTAGAGCTGCTAAGAACAGGCTTCATACCTGGTTCACCTATGAAGTTGAGAAAAATAACTATATGCAGTTCAATGCAACTAAGCTTGTCATGCCTCCAAAGTACCTAGAGCTTGACTGGTTTGTGAATGAGGGATTTGAATTCCCTGCTATGCTGCAAGCTCAAGGGCTGACAAAGTTGTTGGAGATGAATGATACTTTCTACTCTGAGTTGGTAAAAGTGTTTTACACTTATGCTAAGGCAAGCATGGACAGTGTCCTCCGTTCCCAAGTGAATGGAGTTTCCATGGAGATTGATGACACAGTGTGGAGTGTTGTGGCTGACATCTCTTGTGAAGGTGCAAGAAGGTTTGAAGAAGAAGTAGGAGGATATTCCAAGATGGACACATTAAGGGTATGTTGTTGAATCCTCAGGCTGAAATGAAGACCGGATTGGGGGTTGGGAACATGACATGAGAGGACAAGCAGCTGCACTACATCATCACCTATATCCTCACCCTAAGGTCTACTAATCATGCACAGATCACAAATAATGATCTGCAACTAGTATATGACATGAAGATTGGAACTCAGATTAATTGAGTTTTAGTCCTTGAGGAGACCATGATGAAGTCTAAGAGGCTCCTTAGCTATTAATTCCCTTATGTTGTCTTAGTCTCAAGATTCATCGACTATTTTGGGACTGATGTGTCAAATAAGATTGTTGACAACACCACAGAAATCACCAACCTCATCTCTACAAAACAAAACATCTCACCAAGCTGGGGTTGATGAAATCTCTAAATGGATGGATAATGGTTGGAGAACAAGCTCCACAAGGAGGTGCAAATGAGGAATAAGAAGTTGAGGAAGGAGATGTTGAAGCTGACCTTGCTAAACAGCAATGGAGCCCTTTTAAATCCTTGATGATTCAAAAGATGGATGCAATGATAATTCTACATCATGAACATTCAGTTAATGTTCATTCCTCCTTGGAAAAGATTACCTCTAGGCTAGAGAACATTGAGACTAGAATGACTCTCAAAGATTTTGATAATCTCTATATTAGTGGATGCATTGTCTTACTTCTGGTTGTGTTGTTTGCTTTCTCTTATGTTCAGCAATTGTCTTCAATATTCACCTTATGTTTCTACATCTTCCATTAATGAATAAAATTTTGTTTTATGTTGTTTACATCTTCCTTGCTTATTTCATTATAACTGGAACATTTTGTCTTTGATAAGCCAAAAGGGGGAGGAAAATAAACATATATACAATGAATATATGAAGGATGCTGAGTAATTAAAAGAGGGGAGAAAAATGAAAATGATAAATGTTTACCTTGATTTAAATAAATAAACATTGCTTTGATTTAACTGAATATACACATTGTTTCATCTCCTAAACTTGATATGAAATTACCTAAGATAGGGGGAGCAATATAAATACTTGTGAATGTAAATTGTTTATGCAAAGTATACTTGACATTTGTTCTTGGCAAGAAGCTGAATCAATTTCAGATATCAAGTAAAAGCTCCTAGAAATAATCTCCTAAAGAACACGATGGATCAAGATGTTCAATTAAATGTTTGGCATGATCAAAGCCAAAAAGGGGGATATTATTAGATACAGGGAGAGCTTGAAAGGATCAAAATGATGGGGCTCTTAGGCATGGATATGTTTTAGCTTTTAAATGTCATTCAATTGCATTGCATTGCATAAAAATCATCCTATGATCCATTGCATTGCATAAAAATCATTCATAGTCTTGCATTCATGATTGCATAAAAGCCAAAGTGTTCAAAGTTTAAAGTTTTAGAAAAACTATTTCGCACTACTTTAATCGATTACTAGAATATGATAATTTATTACTTAAGCTTTGAAGAAAACTATAATCAATTATAACAATATGGTAATCGGTTATACTTCACAAAGTCACAGAAAAGTCTTCCTATGATAATTGTAACACCCCAACATTTTTATATTTTGAGACAATCTTTTAAAATGGTTAGAAATTTTATTTTGCTACTTAGTAAGACATTTAGGAATTTAAAAACTTATTTTGAGATAAGGATTAATTTAAGCTAACCAGATTATGAGAAAATTATGTGAGGATGATAAGAATAACCCTAGGAGTTTTCTCTTAATTTTGGGCTAAAGAAACTTATTTATTGAGATAATTTAGTAATCCTATAAATTAAATCAACAAGAGAAGGGAATGGTGAACTCAAAACAAAATATGGTGGCTTGAGCAATGAATGGGCCGAATGGTTATAAGAGAAAAAGAATGAAAGTTCAAATTGGATAAATGCTATTTAATGGCCTTAGGAATTGCTAGACTTTGAGAATATTAAGCCCAAGGGAAAAAACAAAAACTGATTGGAAATGAATGCCATCAAGCCACGGTTAGATGGAGGAATTAGCAAGCTAGGATAGAAATTGAAGAGGGGGGGGGGACCACGTGAAGAAAAACAAAACAAAGGAAGAAGCCTTGGTCAACCACACATCCAATAAGAAGCTATGTAGGGGAGACTAAGTCAAGAAAGGTGGGATAAGGGGAATAAGCATTTAATGGAAGGGAATCTCACTCAAAGAGAGCAAGTTACGGTTGAAGCAAAATTGAAAGACTTGGCTTCACAAAATGCACAACAAACCGTGGGACCAATAGGAAAAACAAAGGAAGAAAAGTCCACTTAGCCTTGATTGGTGGATATCAATGGTTGAAAAGTCTTCCTAAGATTTCATTGGCTTCCCACTTGACCTTAAAAATTTACCAAATATGTTAAGGAGCCAAAGCAAGCTACGGATGGCCCCTCCCACTTGAAGCAAAAACGTGAGGAATTGGAAGGCAAAGAGAATAAATGCTAAGTACTTTAAAGCTTTGTTGGAAGAAAATAATTGGATAGTCAATCAATGAAGACCTTAGGTGATAAGCTTGTATTATTGGAATGACATAAGCTTGGATGTATAAAGAGGGACCGGTGACCTTTGAGGAAAGCTACGAATGCTTTCACTCAATTTAAGAACATAAGCTTTGTCATTTTTAGTAAAACATTCTCACCTTTTCACCAAAGTGACCGTGCCACTCAAAGCCTTCTTTTTCTTTCAAAAACCTCACTTTCCAAATCCTTTTCAAAACTCCACCAAAAACAAAATTACAACAAGCTATCTTTGGAGACATTTACGTGGAGGAAGCAAAGGAGTTTAAGGCCAACATAGATTAAGATCCTAAGCTAAGGTGAGGAAAGTTTTGATAGATTAAATTTAAGTATATGTAAAAGCTAGTAGTATGATGATTTAAAAATGGTTTAAAGGAAATTAAGGAACTAGGAGGCCTTAGAAAAATAATTAACAAAAGGATTGGGCTATTGATTTTAGTAAAAGTAACTAAATTAATTTAAAACCATTACAAGGTTCTAAGAGATAATTGAGAATTTAGTTTATTTTTCATAATTATTTTGATTATGAACAATTT
>PYAF01004507.1:18567-32625 GCA_007407185.1 Glycine tomentella | reverse complement strand
AGGAGGAGGTGTGTCAGATAACTAAACTGAGTTCCATACGTGTTTTTAACTTGGGGGTAGTTGAGACAGTGGGGAACCACACCACCATGATGATCACATGGATGGGAGTGAGACTCCTACGCGACACTGGGCTACCCTGACGGGATGGATAAGTTCGTTCCACTAAGGTGAGGGTGGGGTTATCTGACAGTGGCCACAATTATTAAGATGTTGCTGAGATCTCAGTCATGCATCATATAATAAGATGAGCATGCATTTTCTTACCTGTTGTGTATGGAAAAGGTATGATTAATTTTTAATAATGGTTATAATATGTTCTTTGTATGATATTTAACTGGTATGTATTTTTAATATTTCAGTAATTAATATTTCTGTATATATTTAAATCTGGTTTATCACGACTTACCCTCTTATGTGTCTTGTGGTTGACACCTGTGATGACCCCAAATAAATTGGGCGAGCAGAGGAACAGTGAAGTGGATAGTGTGTACTAGAAGACGTAGCTGTGGTGAATTACTGTCTATGATGACTTAAATCTAGTTCTGTATAATGGACTATTTATACGTGGACTATGGATGTGTTGTGGTTTGTATGCCATGGACTGTGTACTATGAATATGTGATACATATTTGTGTGGACGAACGCTATGGTTATACTAGGTAATTACGCATAAACTTCTATACGTTTTAAAAGTTAATGTTTTAAAAGATGTTTCTATACGTTATAAAAGTTGTTTTCAAACTTAACCAATTCAATTTGAATTTTTGGTTAATATTATTATTTACTCTTTTCGAAAAAAAAAAACAAGAGAAATTTTTAGTCATAAATTAATAAATAAAACGATCGTTTTAGAAATAATTAATAGAAGCGGTTGTTTCAATTGTGCGCGGTTGTTTCAATAATCGATTATTTGACATGTTTTTGGAAACAAGACTTCCTGTGATCATTGATTACATCACAAAAAAATCGATTACTTTGTTCATATAATTGTGTTAATAATCAATTACATAAGTAAAATTAATCGATTACATTAGCATATTAATCGATTGCTAACAGTTACAATAGTTTTCTATAAATAACTGTTAGATGTTTCTACTAAAATACAACATTACACAATGAAAATTTCGTAAATTTTCAAAAGCTTTATGAAGTGAAATGAAATACTTTGAGTCATTGAGCTTTTGTCCCACAAATTCTAGATCTTCATGTTACTTTGAAAGATTTCTTTTTTGGCAAGATTCTAAATAAGTTCTTGGAGAGATTGTACTGAATTTGTTTTCATTCAACCTAGGTTCAAGATAAGTAATCATTTGCATTCATCAATATTGGATCATCAGGTTGTCTCTTTCCATTCAAACTTTGTTTGTAATTCGCTTTAGAATTTCAACTTGTTTGTAACTATTACATTTAGTTTCTTAAGGCTTGTCTAGAATAGGTTTTTCTAGAGGGAAAAGTAAAAAAGGATTTTTCTATGTCTTGATCACAAAGAGTCTAAGGGAGTTAGATTTCTTGTTCTTAATCTAGGTTTGATTGAGAGTGATTGTGTAAGCCTGTAAGAAACAAAGATTGTGAGTAGTAATACTCTAACTAGTTGGTTAGGAGAACTGTATGTAGCTTCTCAAGGGTGAGAAGTTAACCAGTATAAATCTTGTTGAATATTTTTCTTTATCTCTTCTTGTTGTTATTAATTGTCATTCATTGGATTATCTTTTCACAATCAACAGAAATATATTTGCATTTATTGCTTTCTTTAAAGATTGATATTTGATTGACTGAAAGTTTTAAAAGGTTCTTTTGTGATACGATCCTTTATACTTTGATTGTTTTAGAAAATTTTAATTGATCAAGAATAACTAATTCACCCCCTTCTTGGTTATTTTGTGTTGTTCATATTGTTTTCATTTTATAGGTTGTGATGTTATTTGTTGTGCAACGAATGACTTAAATTACAGTTAATGTTGTCTTTTTACAACTAGTTGAGATATATAAAATGCTTATATCTGACTCCAAAATGCTTATACTTTGTTGAAAGACGATCACTTAAGACACATGAATGTATAATTTAAATCATAAAATTGTGACAACCACTAAAGGCATCAGAATGTATAACCAAAATGTAATTATTTTATTCAAATAGATGAATTGTAAAAATCTAGTGTGATGACTTGTTTTTGTCACGAATCACTCTTGGATCGTGACAAACACATAGATTACAGTTCCCTTATTCGACTAGCCTAAGAGTAAAACTACACTAAAACATAAATAGAAAACAAATAATGAGGAATACTAAAAAAATTGTTAGTGTCTCCCCTAAAAATAGGACAAATTACATATTATTCACATGTGGAATCATACAAACTATGTGTGTGTGTGTGTGTTTTTCAAAAGTGTTAGAGTCACAAATCACAACTTAGGCCCTTGACACAAGCACATCCAAAATACTTCAACCAAAAATCATGGAGATCATACATAATAATTATTGTAACTTTTAACAACATCATAATTACATAGTTATGATGTCCATATGGTAGGATCACCTATAACTCAAAAAAACAAAATCGCCCTATAATTATATTATATTGGAGTCATCAAAATACTTTCCATCATATGCAATGGAAACTTACCAAAAAATAAAAAAAAATTCTTAGGTAGATCATCAAATCCCAAAAAGTTCATTACTTAACCACTTGTATATATGATAGAAAAAGAAAAAAATATAGAAAAAATCATAAAGACTAAACAAAAGCATGATAAACAAAGTGAGCAACATAGAGGAAGCAAACAATAGCATATGATTTTGAATTAATTAAAATTTTACATATGTGATCTATGTGAAAGAAATTTTTAATCCAATAATAAGTTAAAAGAAAATTTTATTCAATTGAAATTTATAGAATAAATGTAATAGTTGTTAAAGTACACTAATATAACTTGATCCTCCTAATATATAATAAGCTTTATATATTTTGTTATATAAAAAATAAACTTTATATTTATATTTAATATTTGAATGATTATATAAAAATCTTACAATTTTTTATTTCTTTAATTATTTCTTTACTGAAACACTCCCCTTATTGATTATATATTTAATATCGAATTAAATATATTGTTGATTCCTAATAATTTGGGCCATTTTTTGTTTTTGATTTTTTAAATTTAAATTTATTTGTTTAGTTTCTCAATTTCAAACAGTATTTTTTCTTTTCTTTTCCCTTCTTCCCTATTCATCCCCCCCTTTTTTTACGGTTTAATTACATTGTGACGATTTTTAACTTATCAAAAAGAGCATTTTTCAAAATTAAGGGAATAAAAAAACAAATTTAAAGTTAGAAACAAAAATAAAGTGACTTAAATTTAAGGAAACATAAATATATTTAAGACTTTAATATTTCTTTCTCCAAGGAAACATAAGACTTTAATATTTCTTTCTCCAAGGAAACATAAACATATTTAAGACTTTAATATTTCGTTCTCCTTCACCAAAAAAACAGAAAGTTGATGATTTATTATTATTATTATTTTTTTTGCGTACAGAATGCGAGTAAGGCTAAGGATTAAACTATAAAGGGATATTAATGTCCGAGGATTTCCGAAATCGGACGATGGATTTGGAGGGGAAGAAAGGCGAAGATATGGATTCGCTATTTGAAGGGATGGTGCTGTTTAACCCTGCCGAAGAGAAAGACAATGGTAGTGATGATTCGCTCACAATCTCAAGTTGTTCGCAATCGCAGCCCCTTGATGATTCTCTCACAATCTCAAGTTGTTCGCAATCGCAGCCCCTTGATGAGAATCTTTTCTCTGACCTCACGCTTGTGGTGGATCCCCTTCAAAACCTAGAAGTAGCTGAGGCCGGGCGCGATCTACAATCGAGACAGTGTCATGCCCCCGCCCGAAGGAGAAAACGATCTGGCTTGAGGATAGGATATGGTAGAGACGCCCTTTCTTCCAACGATCCGTTCCCCCAACCTATTTCTGATAGTGACAGCGTAGGCGATGCTGATGCTGCTCGGGTCCGGGACACGGACTCGGAAACCCTTCCCTCCATCACCACTGTCACTGCCACTGATGATCCTGTCACTGTCACTCTTACTCAACCATCTAATGAATCAGAGAATCAGAATCGGAAACACCAACAATCATCTACTGAATCTTCCTCCAGATCAGAGAATGAGATTTCTGACGCAGCACAAGATTCATCTACTGAATCTACCTCGGCAGAGTTTCAGCAACTTAAGTCCAGCATACATGAGAAGCTTAACCATGCCAGTCAACTGGTCAAATCTGCTTCTTCTGCCCGAAAGGATTCCATCAGGAACAGAAGAAAAACCGTTGAGAACGCTAATCTTGCTTCCCTCAAACACATGGAACTCGAAAAGCAATTGGAAGAAGCCTGTGAAGCTGAAGATTTCGAAAGGGCTGAAAAGGTTAGCGACGACCTTTCTGCTGCCGAGAAGGAGAAACAAGCTTTCGCCAATTCATTGAGAGAAGCCGATGCCTTTGTCGATGCTTTAGATCTAAAATTGCAGCATGCCCTCGACTCGCAGTTAGCTATTGAGGAACAATGCGCAATCTTACTTGACCATTATGCAAAGGTTAGTCAAGTAAAACATACCTGCAGTTGCACTACTTTTATATTTCTTCCATTACATAGTTTATAAGTTCAGGCGCCATGTTGACCAAGCGTTAGTGAAATGTGGTTGTCTAGTTTCCAGCTTTTGCATTTCCTTGTAACTTAACATAAATTCATTAATGATATGAAATGTTACATATTCTAGACGTTCATCTTCTGGCTATACAAAAAAAGAAAAGGAAAAAAGACCACTCATTGACATCCCCTTACAATCATATAATATAAGTGACAATGATGTGATTAATGGATTTTAATTTGAGTCCCATTTTACATAAAAGTCCAATCCTTCCCTCTCTTTTACCCTCACTGTCTCACCCAATGGCTAAGACGCATGAACACTGACACAGGATATAAGATGAGTAGACACTGCAGCACTGCAATTATTTTTTATTTTTTTTAGTGTCATGTTGTATCTTTTTTCTTTTTTTTTCTTTATAAAAGATTGGTATGCAAACATCAAATTAGTGCCCCTAATCCCAACTGGATTGGCACCAGAGACATTAAAAATCATATGCAGCACAGCTTATTATTAATAAGAAAGAAAGAAAGAAAACAAAGGCAAGGGGGGGCCGAACCAAAACCCAAGCCTATACATCAACCAAATCTGTAATTTGATAATCCTACTTTATTTCTAAAGAAATCATTCCTAATGCTAGGAGGAACAGAATCCCACCTTGTAATACCCACTTAGGATAGCCAAAATTAGCAAGACCATCCACTCAGCAGTTCCCCTCTCTATAAATATGAGAAATTACAAAATGAATACTCCTACAAAAATAAATAGAACTTGTCCAGCAATTCCAAAGCTGCCAAGGAACCAATTCAGGATTTTGGAATGCCTTAACAACTAGTGAAAAATCACATTCCAACCAAATACGCTGCCAGCCTTGGCGAGAGGCCTTAATGTTGTATCTGTGTGTCCACAGCTTCCTTTTTGATGTGTACTTGCTTCGTAGTCCAATTATCATTGGAATGTAAGCTGTCAGAAACTTAAATAAATATAAATGGTTCCTTTATTTATTTTAGTTTTACTACTTGTAATATCATTACCTAATGACCTGTTAAAACAATTATGTACATAATAGATAGTCTTCTGTCATTGCTATGTGAAGTATTGTGCTCCTCCTGTTAAGTTTCATCCATACTGTGCTTTTTATTTGTACAATTTTGGATTTCCTTGTTGGATTATTTCTTTAGACTCCTCAATCAAGTTATGGCTAGAATTTCTGATGTGTCGATATTCCTTTTTCTAGAATGCTTTAAATAATGCAGATTCTGCCATGAAGAAAGCATCGTCAGTGTATTCAAAAGAAATGGACCAATGGCTTTCATCATCTGAAGCCTTGGAGGTTAAAAAGATGGAGTTGGAGATTGAATCACAATTTATGAATGAAGCTCGTTTAGAATTGAATAATACCATTGAGCATTCAATCCAGAATGACAAAAGAGAAAAAGAGATCCTTTGTAAAAGAAAGGATGTGTTAATGGGTGAATTGGAACAGCTTCTTGCTTTAGTTAAACAGAAAGAAATGGAGATAGCAGACAATGACTCTAATTTAGAAGCTGTAGAAAATAAGATAAATAAAGTTCTCTCTGGATTTAAAGAGATGCAGTCAAGCATTGATGTCAAGTATGACAAATTGCAATCTGTCCTTGCTCAAGTGAAATTAGAGACTGAAACTTTGGTTCTAAAGAAGGAAGAAATTGATAACTTTCTCATTCGGGAAGAAGAAATGGGAGCAAGACTTAGGGAATTTGCTCGGATTTCTACAGAGGAAGCTGAAGGATACTGTGAAATTGTTAAACTAAGAAGAAGTTTGATGTCATCTATATTGAAGTCCAGGGAGGACAAACTGACACTTTCAAAGAAAGAGGAAAAGTTTTCTGGAGATGTGAAATTGTTTCTACAGGAGGTTTCTGCCGCAAGAGCTTCCTTGCAGGTTAATTCTTATACTGATTTTTGTGTTTTTGAATTGTGTATATGGCTGACATGTGATGAATAACCTCAGACTCCCAATGTATGCCTGGCCACTGTGCACTACCTATAACCTTAAATTTGAAGTTATACACAAGCTAAGTTGCTTCAATATATATTAGGTTGGGAGAATATTATAAATGGTCCCACGTGTAATCAAATCCACAAGCTAAACAAGCAAGGTTATTTCCGTTTCTTTTCCTGCAAAAGAAAATTCTTTTGGTAGTTAGTTGTTCACATATGTCATTACTGTTTTTAGGAACTATCATCAAGAAAGTCAAGCATCCAGCAAGATATAGCATCCTTCAAGCAGAGGATTATTTTCATAGATAAAAGAGTCCCCGAACTAGAAGCGGAAAAGAAAGTTGCCACTGCTGCAAGAAATTTCAAGGAGGCTGCACGAATAGCTACTGAGGCAAAGTCACTGTGTGTTGAAAAAGAAAGCATCCAGATAGACATGGATACGGCTACATTAAATCTTGAGAAGCTTGAAGAAGAAATCAATGACACCCTTAATAAATTACAGGAGACTGAGGGGATGATTTTATTGAAGGAGAAAGAGTTGGCAATGGTCAGATACCAGAAGCTACTTTTGGCAGCTGCTACTGCTAGAGCTGAAAAAGCTGCTGCTGTAGAAATGGGTGACGTGGAAGAAGCTAATCTCCTGCTTGCTGAAGCTGAGGCAGCAGACTGTGAAGCTGAGAAACTTAAATCAACTTACAAATTTGAGGCAGAAGACTTCACTGATTTACGAAGACATTTAATTTCAATGGATCTTGTTTCGCATCTTGATCAGAAGCAACTGGAAGAATTAGCTGTGTCACTTCGTCTATTTACTGGCTGATTGTTGAATACAAGATTTTAATGGAATTGGTGACTGATAATCAAAGATATGAAAGCTTAGTTACTGGAAGTACTGAAGTACGACATGAATGGCCAACCCTTGGGATACGATGTCTGTACTCTTCACACATCTCTACATTTTAATGATTACTGAGAATGTGGTTTGTTCAATTTTCCTTCTTTTACCTTCACTTTTTCAGTTTTTGAGGGGTTTGGGTTGATACTGAGTATGAGATTTGTGTTTTCTTTTTTGTCTTTTTTTTCAATTCTTAGGGGTTCCACCCGAACCCCGACCAGAAATACAATGGAAGGACTCATAACAACAAAAAGTGTTATAAGCAACTATGCTTATGAGGATATTGATCTGGTGTGGGAATTGTGTTTATTTTCAACCAAAAACCTATTCTAGAATTGGTATTTCAAAATAGTAGGTGGTTGGTTCAATAACATCTTCAGACCTCAATATTATATTTTGCGCAAGATTTTGAAGGTGGCTTGATGGTAAGTGCTCTTGAAGAGGTCTAAAGATGTTGAATCAAACACCATTTTGCCCGAGATTTTGAAGGTGGCTTGATGGTGAGCGCTCTTAAAGAGGTATTGGTTCTCTTCCTCGTCGGCCCACAACCATCGTGAGTCGTCCAATGACGACAACGACTTTTCTCCCTTATTTTCTCCATGTGCGGTCGCTTCAGATCTAACTAGTGTGACAAAGTGCATGGTGAGGCCATGGTGTTGGGCGATGGAGGGGGAGTTGTAGGTGGGTTGGGTTGCAGAAGATGTCAGTGATGTTTGTGGTGTTAGTGGCAACGAGGAGGGAGGGTTGGAGTAGGTACACCTGGATCTCTTGGTGGTGAGGATGACGGAGGGAGTTACGAGTGAGTAACAAATGTAAGGAGGGTATTTTCATTGCTTGAGTTTTTTTGGAGGTACATGAAGCAAAAAAAGGGGTGTATGAAGTAAAAGCCAGGTTGGGCATATTAAAATTGAATATCTAGTCATGCTAAATTATCTCAATGGGATTAGTTTTTGCATCACCATTTCTATTCACACCCTTCCTAATTTTTGTCGGTTTATCCCAACAATGCTCTTGTACAAGGGAATTTTCTTCATGCACCAAACAAATTTCTTCATACACTTAGCAGAGACAGCAAAAAATTGAAAATGTCTTTACTTATAGTCGATATGAATTGCCAATCCGTAAGGTTCGTATGGACCTTATGTATTGTCAATCTGTATAAACCTTATTGATTGATAATCCGTATGAATTTTATGGAAGGTTAATTTCGATTTTCCCTTTTATTGTTCGGTGTAGGAAGAAATGTGTTAGGTGCAGGAAGAAAATCCCTTGTACAAGTGGTTGATTTCATTGTGTTAGAAATTAGATTATGTAAATTTGCAAAAAATTTATACTTCTAAAATCTAAAAAAATTACATTTCTAAAATGAATGTTTTTGGTCTTTGAAAAAAATTTGGAATTTGTATTTAGTTCCTATTATTAATTTTTTCTCATCTTTTGTTCCTTGAAAAACGAAAGTATTTCATCCTTGTCATTACATTAATTCTGTTAAGTGGTCTTTAAAATATATTCGAATTTTTCCTTCAGTTCCTGAAAATTTTATCACAAATGTCGATATGTTTACCATTAAATAGTGACATTTCAAGTTAGTAGGGTCAATATAATAGCATGGACAAAATACAAAAAGAAAAAATTGAGAACCAAAAGTCAATAATTTTTGTATTACCAACCATATGGAATATTAAAAAAAATTAAAGATAAAAAATATATTTAAATTTTCTAAAATCTAATATTTGGGAGTTGTTTCCCAAACATCAAAAGACTTTTAGAAATTAGACATGGAAAGACTCACTTCTTTCATGTGTCCAAAAATTACTTTTTTTTATGGTCTTTGTATGTGTCCTTTTTGTAAATGTGAGTATACCTCACAGGTCGTGTTTGACAATCAAGTGAAAATATTGATTGTTTGATTTAAGAAAAATAGAATGGAAATAAAATATTGAGATTGTTTGATTCGAAAGAAATGAAAAAATTATTATTAAAAGAAATACGTTTGCCCTTCATTTATTTACATGTTAAAAATAATCGGTTAAACAATTTATATAATCATTTATTCTTGTATATGGCTATATTTAATTTATGTTATGGTTGTATAATGGGCATAATCGATCTCCCTATAGGCACAAGTAATTCCCACCAAAAATCCCATTCATTTTCCTCTATACCAATCACTTCACTTTCACCTTCAAATTCATACCCTCGTCAATCACATTCACACCACACCACAACAAAAACATATCCATCACACGGGTTTTTTTGGTATGAAGAGAGAGCACACAAATTCACACCAAAATTGATGTGAAATCTCACATTTTTTAAACAAATATTGATTAAAAGTATTATAAAATATGTTTTGACAGAAATCAACACTTTGTATGGAAATATCAAAATGATTTTAATAATCCGTGCAATTTGATTCTTCTCTCCCTTTATATATATTTGATATAAATAATAATTTATAAATATTGTTAATATAAAAATCATATTTGATATAGATAATAATTTATAAATATTTCATATATTAAAAAAATAAACTATTTTTTTGTCAACAATTTTTTTTCCAATAAAAATATGTTTAATGACAAGAGAGGAGAGAGGAGAGTTTGAAAAATTAATTGCCGGTGTAAGAAGAGAGAGGAGAGAGAATTTGAAAAATTAATGCAAGTTGAGAGAAGAGGGAGCATTTGTTTTTTTAATTGAACAATAAATTATTATAATATCCCTAAACTAAACTTACAAAAATAAAAAATAAAAAATCATTATTTTTTTTCCAATATTATAGTGTAAGTTGCTAAAGCATTCATTAAAAAAAAGTTGAGTGCATTAGCAAGCCCATATATATATATATATGTATGTATATATATATATGTATATATATATATGTATATATATATGTATGCATGCTCAATTCATGAACTATTCATAATAATAAAAGCTCTACCTAAACAAAACAAGTAGATTTCTAAAATTAAAAAAAAAAAAAAAAAATACAAGTAGTGGCTACTAGTCAGGAGCTGGGTTAGTGAGGTAAAACGAAAATTGAAAGTGGGTGAAAGAGAAAGAGGAAAACAGAGGGAAAAAAAGGAAAATAGAAGTGAAAGATGTGAAATAGGAAGGAAAAAGAAAACAGAGCACCAAACCAAAAAAGAAAACAGAGCAAAATAAAATTCCTTGCAGCAGTGGAAGGGGGTCATCGAATACAGAGGATCCCGGAAGAAAAAAAGCTTGGAGAGGCTGTGATGCACAAGTAAGGAGAACGAAGGGTCGAGGGTTTTTTTTGTTCTTTGATGTTGATACTTGATACAATCTTAAAATTCCCAAAATACCCCACTAATTACCCTCAGTAAGGTTATTTTTGGGATTTTGAAACAATTTCAGACAGATCTCCCAGTAGATTTTGAAACAATCCGACGTTCCACCGCTCTGGGATAGCAGCTGCAATGGCCGCACCACTGAACTGAGATGCAACGGTCTCCTTGTAGTGGCCCAGTGCCACTATGCACTGCTATGGACAAATGACAAACTAGATTTATGGTGAAAGAATGTGTTTGTTTCATCATTTTTGCAAGAAACACAAGATGAAACTACTTCATCTCAACGGATCCAACAATAAGCTGCTCCCTTGACAAAGGCTCCTACCATAGTGAAACATACAGAAAAAATAACTACTACATCCATCTTGCAGTAATATTAAACATCAAAAGCCCAAGCAAGCTTGGACCATATCTCTCAGTTTCCAGATAAAGCAAAAATTTGAAACACTATAGACGTCAGATGAATGCATGCCAGACTGCTTAGGAGGAAACTATAATTTACAGGTCGACATACACTAGTCAAGCAGAAGGCTGATCAGTAATGCTTATTATTGCTTCATCTTGGCCTGTGATCAGAAAGCTCTTTTAAATTATCCTGCTCCTCTTTGATGCATGGTTCATCCACTGCCATTGAGTCCACCCCCGACACCTGAAACATACAATTTTAACACCACCAGAGTGATCTTATAAACGAGAAATTTTAGTTTATGAAGGCAAAAACATTCAACCTTGGAGCATGAAATCTCATTGAAAGGCGTAAGAAAATCTCTTCCACAATCTAGATATTTATGATAACTTTCCTGAAATTTAAAATATGTTCTTAATTTGTCAACCTGAATTAATTCATCTTAAAATTGTGAAACTAGACAAATCACTGTACAAGCACATCATTTAGCAATTTGAATAAGGAGACAAGACAAGTTAACAACCTGAGCCCAATCACTGGGAAAATAAATAAATAAACAAAAGGATACAGCTCATTTTGATAACATTGAGGATTTTATCAAATATATCTTTTGATTTGTTAGAAACAACACGTGTCACAAAAATAATAAAGCTATACTTCTAGAAAGTTGCATCTTTATTAAGAATCCAAGATGTTGGACAAATCCTTCTCCTGGCTGTAAATTCTAAACTTCAGTGCAAGTCATCAGCAAAGAATTGAAATGAAATATAATTCTCATTAAATTCACTATATTGTACTCATTCTGATGCTTAGTATATTTCGTTTCAATAATATTTGGATGATTATTGGAAACATATTTTCTACTGTTACAGGGGGAAAGAAAACAGGTCGCGGGACATACTATATCTTTATCCTCAGCTTCAACGCATTCACTTTTCACCCTTCTGCGAACAGGATTGCTGTAAAAACAGATCTGTTAAGAGCCTCAAAAGACAATGTCAAGATGCACTGCAAAAGCACAAAAACATACCTGTCATCGTCAACCTCCCTGTCAGAATCGGGATCCCATCTTTCATCTCTATCATCTTGATCTTCATCTCTCTAATGAAAAGTGGCAAGTAATTCTCAGTTTTGCTGGAGAACTGAGCTCATTCAATGATGGTAAATGAGAAAACCAAATCTAACTATAAGTAAAAATAAAACGGATCATTTGATAATGCTCTTACATGTTATGAACACAGGGATTTTTTTTAACTTCAGTCATATAATATACAATGCTGTAGCAAGATTTCACTGGGGGTCGTGATAATTGCATTTCTAAAACATGTTTATAGTGTGGCCAAGTTTCTAACTGCAGTTTGGCAAGATGGATTTTTGCCAATAAGCTGCCTAACATAAAAAAAATCAGAAGATTTTTCCATTTCAGATGCAACATTGACAGTTTGGATATTAGACAAAGTTAAATGTAGCAACTCCACTAGGATGAAATAAATCTAAATAATGGAATGATTTTTATTTTTTTCTCCTTCAAGATCATCATTGAGAGAAATATATTTATTTCCTGAACATGGTAGCAGAGTTTACACCATGAATGCTACTCGATAATATTTTTATGCCCTAGGATATTCAAATACTTTTCAACACATATCTATGAGGGAAGGTGGCAACTTCTTCAATAAATGATTAAGAGACGATATAACAAGAGTTGGAAAAAAGAAGTGTACTGTATTGGTCAGTAGATGCAAAACCAACCTCTATAAGCTCTGCATCAGGTGGCCGTTCCTGGAATGGGACACTTGGTGCATGTTGAAGCCTAGATAAATTATCAAGAAGTTTTGCTCTCATTTCATCCAATAAATGTCGGGAGTTCTTGTTTTCCATGTTACTTGGAGCAACATGAAGAGTATAGTCAGGACCAAAATATTCATAATACTCATGTTGAGGCATCTTATCATCTAGTTCAATCCCAAGAGCAACGCTAGTCTGATCAACAATCAATAGAAATTTGATAATCAGAGAACTTTCTGCTTTAAAATAGAATATTTTCACTTGGCACAAATATCAGGTATACAGATTAAATCAACACTCCATAGTGAAGATACTGATTCCCATATATTACATTTCAATAGGACAGCTTAAAGCCAAAAACAAATTGGAAGGCATGCCTCCATTTTTAATTCTTTGCTCTGTTAGATGTTTTCAGTAGCTTTTTTTAATAATGCTATACAACTATATGTTTGCTTTGAGTTTGTGCACCGTAGGGCATTATTTACACTATTGAAAAAGTGTATGCGTTGAACTATTGTTATATCTTCGTTGATATTTTAGTGGCTTAGTGCCTGTATTTATGTCCGTTGCAGAGATCACTCAAATTATTACTAAGAACTTAATTATATGGCATCAATATTCTTCACCCTTTGAAGGGAGACAGAGGCAATAAATGATAAGATAATCCAACTAGGAAAAGTACATGAATGATCACACAACACACTACCTCGAAACACCAACAACGTGCCACATTTCTTATTGTATAGCCACCTCCCCCGAGCAATAGAAGGGGAACATTAAAAGATCTCATATATCTGACACACTCTGCATGACCTTTTATAGAAAGATTGAAACAACCTAATCTGTCCCCAGATAAAGAGTCAGCACCACATTGTAATACAACAGCACCGGGCCTAAAAATCTCCATAACCTTTCCCATTATTGGCTTAAACAAGGACTGATAGCTCTCATCATCAATTCCATCATCCAAGGGAACATTTAGTGAATAATATTTCCCTTTACCATATCCAATATCACGAA
>PYAF01004507.1:0-14065 GCA_007407185.1 Glycine tomentella | reverse complement strand
AGTATATAACAGCTTATGGAAATTGAAGATTCCATCCAAAGTAGCTTGTTTTCTTTGGAGACTAGTGAAAGATAGATTACCTACAAGGATCAATCTCAGGAAAAGAAACATAGACCTACCACATATTTGCTGCCCTTTCTGCAACAATTCTGAGGAAGATGCATCACATTTATTTTTTACTTGTCCTTATATTTTACCGTTGTGGTGGGAATCTTGGGCTTGGGTAGGCATTATTGGGGTGTATTCCTATACCCCAAAGGAGTTTTTTAGACAGTCATTTTTCTGCCATCTACGGGGAAAACAGTTATCTAGGTGGATTACTTGGTGGTCAGCTTTAACATGGTGCACGTGGAATCATAGAAACAATATCCTGTTTCATAACGAACCGTTCAACGGACACAAACTTTTGGAGGGTGCTATTTTCTTCTGCTGGTCTTGGTTAAGGATTCTAGAGGACGGCTTTGACACTCCTTTCCACTTTTGGTCTACTAATTTGAGGCATTGTTTTGTATCTTAGGGGGGGCTATTTCTATTGTTTTATGTTCTGTTGTTTCCCTTTTTTGCGTTTTCTGAGAGACCTTCGTAGGCTTTCCTATAAAGCCTTCAAAGTTCTCTTTTGATTCCGCTTTTCTGTAACTCCACCAGTACTCCTTGTACTGTGTTTATATATATATATATATATATATATATATATATATATATATATATTCTATTTTTGCTGATCAAAAAAAAAATTTCAGGAACCACTTGTTTCCTAAGTCCTAACAATATCTCCCCTTGTTTGCTGAACCTTGTCCTCGAGGTTCAAGTTAGGAAACTGCTCATGGATCACCAGAACATCCTCCCATGTAACTTCCTCTGAAGGACAGTGCAAGGAATCAGTAAAGAATAATAAAAGGACTACATAATTTCAGAAAGAAAACTGTTTAAACTTGCAGAATTTTGAGTGTCTGAACCTCCCCAATGCCCAAAGGCCCCAATCCTCTTGCAAAATGACAAGATATCCCTCCCTCTCAACACCCCTTCTTATTTATAGGTAACATGCCTTAACGAAACCATCTCACATAACTAACTAACTCACTAATATAACTAACAGATAGGTAACTGACAAGCTGTTGTAACTACTACTAATGGGGCTACCTAACAATACTCCCCCCTAAATTTTCACCTTGTCCTCAAGGTGAACCACTTGTAGTTGCTGAAAACAAGAGTTCTTGCACTATCTGCTACGTTTTTTAACACTGCACTGCTGCCAATAGGTTTCCCCACTAATGTGAAGAACTAGTGTAGCCATAAAACTCCTATCAGGGTCCCATTGGTTGAAGCATGATGATCAAGCCAGACCAATCTGTGTCGTCTCAAAATAGCTTCAATGCCTCCTGGGTCAAACACAAATGAGCCTGTTGCAAGTAGTATAGCATCGTCCTCCACTTCCTACAATTGGGTCAAAATCATTCAGAGTTGCAGGACTTGGCCTCCCTTTACTTACGTAACTAGGCTGATCTACTTTTGGGCTTGATAGAATTTTGAGAGAGAAAGGAAACTGTATTTCTTATTAATCTGAAAATGAATTTTTTCAACTATTACAAGAATAGAGCACTCTATATATATAGAGTCTATAATATACTAACTACAGTGGTTACTAACTAACTAGAGTTAGACAAAGACTAAACATAAACAAAAGAGCTACAGTCACTTAAGGAATAAGACTAATCTAATAGGGTTGTGCCCAATAGTTCCACCTCAGTTCTACCTCCTGCCTGGTCCGATGCTTGTTGTGGTTCTCGAATTGAGGTTAAATACCAATCTTCATGCACCCAGGTCTGGCGGTTCTGACATGGGAAGCTTAGCCAAGACATTAATCCAGCCCCTGGTAATGACCCATCACTCTTCATGGCAAAGCCCAAATGTTATGGCCCTATTAGTGATGATGGGTTGTCAAACTCGAAAGTCTACATAGACTCGTGGAAGCTCTATAAACTTGACTCATAAACTCGTAAGAGTCTACTTCATATAAAATAATAAAAAAATACCTAATAAATAATATAATAATTCAACATTTCAACACCATAATAAAGCAAAATAGTAAACCACAATGCAGTACATGAATGAGTCACAACAAAAACAGCCAAGTGAGCCAAGAAGCCAAAAAGAATCCCTACTCAAGAGTGTAACAGTATTTATATACTTCCCTTACTAACTACCACTAACCACTAGCTATTATAACCCATCCGCATTACCACTGTTCTCTAGCACATACTCACTTATCCCTCTTTCTTCAAAAATACACTTAAAATTTTGGAACCTCTTGGTTCCAAACAGATGTTATGGAATTTTGCAGATGTTGATCATGTAAAGAATAAATTCAATCTAAATTAAAATGAGAACAGCCATGCATCAATAAGATAGTTTGGAGAATTAAATTTGGGAACCTCGTGCATTTTGAGAAGTTCCAAAATAGCCAGCACAATGTCATTAACATAGCAAAACCCAGAAGCCTCACACTTCTTTGCATGATGTAGACCACCAGCCCAATTTATTGCAATATCACATACTCCATGGTTCAACTTTAGAGCACCACCAACAGAACCTCCTGCATATGTCTGGCAGAAAGAGTAAAGACCATCAAATACAGGGCAGTCTTCACCAACATTAAACCTCTTCAGCTGTCTCAATTGATCTTGCTGCGTTTCAGGGGTGATGCCTCTCAGAAAGGCCACATAATCATCAGCATGAAACTTGCAAAGGTCCCTATCTTTAGCAGCCGTAGGCTTCAGGACCTGCATGTGTTGAAGCAATCCATAATGGGCTAAAAGAGCATGTGTCATTCGAATCCTATGTGGTTTCATTGGGTGTCCCTGCCCGTAATAATAGTTTCCAACCTCTGGATCATAGAAATATGAAACCTTTCTCTTTACACCATCTGATCCTGATGGAAGGGAGTTCCCTCCACTTTCCATTACTCAATCTATAAATTACCAAAAAAATGTTAATCAAGGGCATAATAATAGTATAGACAAGGAAAAAATCCAGTAATTATCAAGCACAGGCATTGAGTATTTAACAATCTAAGATGATAAGGAAATGCAGAGATCATGCACTGATCCATAATAACCAAAGTGGCCAACAAATTGTTTTCTTGATTGCTGAACACCAGACGGAATAAATACAAATTAACTAGCCTTTATAATTACAAATTGAGGCTTCATCTAGAACCCTCAAACCTCAGTTCAAAACTGGGCAGACAAATTAGACAAACATGTTTGGTTGCCAAGGTTAAATGATGATTTAAATTGGAGCAAATCCCAAATATGGACATCATCGTTGTATCTTACTGCAAATTGAACTACCACAATATATACTCAACTACGAAATTCCAAAAGGATGCTAAAGAGTTCAGACCCCTATTGTGAGCTAAACACGGAGAAAATATTAAAAAAAAAAAAAAAAAACAGAGAATGAAGTTTTCACTTTTCAGCATCCGGATATCTGGGAAGAAGAAAGGAAATAAGATCTGAAAAGGGCTAAATGCCATTCAACCCGAAACTAAACAGCAAAATGAAAACAAAGACAGAAGAGAAAACACCGAATGTTTCAAAAGATTAGCCAGTTTCAAATATAGTGACCTGGTAACCAGAGAAAAAGTAATCACTGGTCTCCATAGTCTCAGAGAAAAACCAAGAGAAATGTAGATCGGAGAAAAAACCAAGACAGAGAGCGAGTTGACAGGGAGAAATCTCACTTTCGTTCTAGCTGCGCTAACGAATGGATGAGTTCAGAAATTCAGATAGTTGAAGACTTGAAGCAGCTCCAGCCTCCAGGCTCCGCCTCTGAAATTGATATCTGATAGTGTCAGACCGCAGTAGACTATAGAGGAGAGGATTTGAAGCCGAGTAAATTCGGAGTCTACTATATTTATTTACAGATTTTTGTTAAAATGATCCAATTTTGTTTTTGGTTTTTAATATAAAAAATTATTATTCACATACGATAAATTTAAATTTTTATTTTATCTCTAAAATATTATCTAAATCACTTTAATTTATATTATTTAAAGTATTTTCTAAAAAAATTTAGGAACAAAAAAAATATTTTTACCTTATCAAAAATGAAAAAAAAATATTAAAGACCAAAAAAATCTGACATAAAATATTTAAGGCATATTTATATTTTATTATTTATACTTGTTTGAATAAAATATGTTTTGTCTCTAAAACTTACATTAAATATAATTTTAATTATCTTATTTTATTCAATTGTAATTTTGTTCTCCTAATTAAATTATAGACATTTAGTCTCAAATTTTCAAAAATCAATAGTTTTGGTCTTTTTTTTTGCATATTTTTTTATTTTAGTCTAATTGGACCTAATTATAACATATACAATTAAGACACCATAAAAAATAATTTAATTAATTAAAATATGAAGAAAAATAAATAAATAAGTGAAAATTAAAGATTTTATCAAATTTGTAAATTTTAAAAAATTGGAGGACTAGATTAATTTATTTAAATGTGACCAAAATTATAATTTGGGCAAAATAGGGGAATCAAAGTTGTATTTTAACCTAAAATTACAAAGTTCAATTGTAATCTTTTTAAAAGTTTTTTATCATTTTTTGTCCATCTAATTTGGAAATATCCATTTTTCGTGTCTTTAAAAATTAAATGTAGCACTTTCGGTCCTTTAAAATTAAAATGGCCATTTCAAAATTGAAGGAGCAAGAAATGAAAAAAAATTAGAGAGACTTAAACTAAACTTTGAAAATTTTAGAGGAACCAAAAATATATTTTACTCTTTTTATTGGTATTTATATACAACATGCCTTGCACATTATCTTTGTTTAAATTTTCAATGTTTGTCGAAAAAGTATTTCTTGCAAGTGATTGTATTATTTCAAAAATATATTTTCATATAAATATTATTACTACAAAAATCAAGAAGGTTAAAATGGGTCTGGATGTGTATAATTAACTATCTTGTGCAAGACATGTTGTATTTAATTCGTTAACTTGATTAGCTTCAAAAAAGAAGCAACTCTCCAACATTCCTTCTCTCCAGCTCTCTCAACAATATCAATCCTTGGATTTGGTTATATCTAATGGTGGTAATAAAAAGTTGTATTCAACCAAGTGTTGGCAGCACATTAAAAAATTGTGTAGTGCTTATAATCATTAGATAATGCAGAAAACTTGGTAGAAATTAAAATTAAAAAGATTATAAAAACCTACTTTTTTGCATCATTCACTTTCACTTGCGCAACAAACTTGGAAAACACATTTACCATTTCATTTCACCTTTTTTTTTATACACTTCATTTCACCTATTCTCAACACCAGGATCACTTCATGAAACACATGGCAGCGGCAAACTCATTAATTTTGTTTAGACACCTCAAAGCTTAAGTATCATTCGACAAATTACGAGTGGTAGTGGCAAAAATTCTGTAAGTTATATTTTTTTAATAATTTGCTTAGTATTATTATTACAAGTTTATTGATTTAGGTCTTGTTTATTGAAAAACGTTTTGTTTCTATAAATTTGTTTATATTAATAATATAAATTATTCTTTTTTAAAAAAATAAAATTATTAATATAACATGCAAGAAGATTGGAAACCAAAGTTGGGTATGGTTTTTTATGACATTGAGAATGTTTGGAAGTTTTGGGTTGACTATGGTGAAAAAGTTAGATTTGGAGTGAGAAAAAGGTATGCGCACAAGAAGAAAAGTGATGACTCAATTACTTCTTGTAGGTTTGCTTGTTGCAAAGAAGGCTTGTGAAATTCTGACAAACGAGATTATAAAATAATTAATACAAGAAAGAAAACTAGAACAAATTGTCAAGTTAGATTGGGATTGAAGAACATGAATGGGAAATTGATGGTACATGATTTTGTGGAATAACATATTCACGATATACATTTAAAAGAAACAACTCAGACGTTATCATCCCAACAACATGTCAGATATTGTTATTCGTGATATTGATCCAATTTGATATCATCGAAATCAAATTTATAATGCCAACAAATTGATCAAGCAAATGATGTTGACCTACAACAGAGAAAGTCATTTGATTTGATGAATAAAGAAGTGGAAGGTAGAACTAACTTGGGATATGCTCACCTTGATCAAAAAAATTATCTCCAAAAGAAAAGACAGAGGAGTTTGGTACATGGAGGAGTTGGATATTTATTACAGTAATTTCAAAACAAGTTGGTTGAAAATCCAACTTTTTCCATGCTTATCAAATAAATGTTGAAGATCAAATCACTAACGTGTCGTGGGCAAATGCAATGATGCTTATTGGTTATGGATATTTTGTTATGTGGTTTCACTTGATTCAACATATTGCACAAATAGTTCACATAAACCACTAGCAATATTCGCGGGATTTAACCATCATCGTAAAGTAGTGATATTTGGAGCTACATTATTATATGGTGTAATAGCAAAGTTGTACAAGTGGTTTTTTGAGACTTTTTCTAAGGCACATATGCAAAAAATGACTCAAACAGTTTTTACTGATCAAAACCAAGCAATGGCAAAAGCACTACTTGAGGTTATGCTTGGAGCTTACCATGACCTATGTACATGGTACTTGAATCAAAATGGCACGGAGCACTTAGGCAATTTAATGAAGGGTGATTTTCATTTTCTACATGACTTTAATAAGTACAAGTATGACTATGAAGATGAAGAACAATTTGAAGAAGGTTGGAGAACTCTTATGAAGTATTGTGTGAAGAAAAACACTTGGTTGCAAAGAGTGTACACTTTGAAGAAAAAATGGGCACATTGTTACATGAAGAAGGCTTTGACTTTAGGAATGAGAAGCACTCCACCAAGTGAAAGTATCAATGCACACATTAAAAGTTATATGAATGTGAACTTGGATATTATTAAGTTTTTTAAGAATTTTGAGGATTTTGTAGACGCAAAGCGATATGAAGGATGGAAGTGTGAATAAGAAGCACATCAAAAAAATTTAAGATTAAATAACCCATTCTGATATCTTGCAACAACACTCCATTTATTTTTTATAAGTTCCAACATAAGTATGAGTTGTCTGAAGCATGTAGTGTGAAGAGCATGGATAAACAATAATCTTTAGTTGATTATGTGATTTCCATGACAATGGATTTGGAAGAGTGGCGATTATCTTTTGATTTGGAGAAGAAATCTATTTCTTGATCTTGTCGTAAGTTTGAGAACTTTGGCGTAATTTGTTGTCATTGTTTGAGAGTCTTTATTCAAATCGATGTCAAACGGTGTTTGAGCATTATATCTTAGAGATAGACAAAATTAGCAAGAAATGGGGCTTTATTGGTGTTGATGTGGTACAAAGTGTTGATTTTTCCTTAACACAATACTACAAAGAGATTTGTCCTCGCATTATTAGGATGACCAGTGAAGCATGTAGAAATCAACAATCATTCATGTTTCTTTGGAAAATTGTAGATGAATTGGATTGGCAATTGTTAGTGTTTCAAAATAATCAAATGAGTGATGTTCAAGAAAATTAGTTTATTAGCAAAATTAAAGAGATTGCAAACAACTATAGCGATTCAACACAAGTAAAGGGGTTCAAAAAAGAGAGAAGGCAAAAAGGGCTCGAAGCGTATGAAAAGTTTGGCAGCAATTTACAAAAAAAATGGTGGCTCAAGTGCTTCAATTGTATTATTAAATAATGATTTTTTATGATTAACTTTAGTCAATTACATAAATTTACTTTTATTTTTTTCCATGTAGAGCAATGAAGGTAATAAAAGAAGGGTAGAACACCAACCTACCAAATGAAGACAAAGTGACGATTTTAGTACTTTACAAAGTCAAGTGTAATATGAGGTGTCCGCTAAAGATGCACCTATATGGCTCAATGATGCATTCAATCAATCATTATTGGTAAACTAATATGAATTTCAATATATGAATGAACTGAAGAAGTTTTAGTAATTAAATAGTTTTGTCTTTTTTGTAGGAAACCAATGACACTTTAAGCTAATTGGGTGTGACTAGTTTTACTAGAATTGATAATAAGTTTCAATAAAACATTAACTTGTGTTAGTCTGTTTATCTCTCTCTCTCTCTCTCTATATATATATATATAACTTGTGTCTTTCTAATTATAGGTACAACTTGATTAGGATATGACAATATTGACAGATCCATAAATATGAGAAAAAAAAATCTTTTTTGGAGTTGTACTTCTTTTGAGTACAAAGGAAATCTTTTCTAGATATGAATTTTTTTTTAAAGTGAAACTATCAATTTAGTGCCATGTGGTCAATTAATATGTTGACAATTGTAAAATCAATACTGTAATATAAAGAACAATAATTTAATGCATTTTTCCTTACTCAAAACTAATTCAATAAAGCAAATAAAGGAGTAGAAGAATCAAAGTACTTTGCAAGCAACATAACTTTATTAATTTAATTTGAAAATTTACATCATAGTTGTCTTTGGCAACCCACAAACCCATTTTTACAACCATTGACACATTTATACAAAGGTTGCATCGTAGTTTTTATTTTTAGCCTTCAATGTACAACTCAGTAGTCTCAAAGCATATCCATGCATAATTTTCCTTTAACTTTGTCATAGAATGAATCATGTGGATTTCAACTTCTCTTGACTCTTGTTGGACCACAAATCAAGTTCCAAATAGCTTCCACCATATTAACACCAAGGTTCATGCAAATATATGGCAAATATCAAGTTTAGGGTAAATGTCATGACATGGTAAATGTCTTTGGCAGGTTCATTTTATTTGTTGTGAGTGATTCATGACATGGTTAATGCTCTTTGTGGTGACTAAGGAGTTGGTAGCTTTGATTGCTCATTTTTTTAATCAATAAACATGTTCCAAAGCATTTTTTTATCAACAAGGGATCCTAAATAACAAAACTTAAAAAAATGAGTCTCTAATATCTATTTATACTATTTTCTAATAACTTAATTATATATTATTTGGTGACATCTTATCTTATTTTATCTTACATGTAAGATATAAATATAAAATAAAGCTAATATATTATCTTATCTTATTATAATATGTTTAAAATAGAAGATAAAACAAGTATCATATCTTATCTAAACTATATATGTTTTCTAATCTTGTTAATTGTATACCTTTTTAATATCTATATTTACTTATTTTGGGATGTTGGAGTCACCATCATAGCTATTATTATTGTTGTTATCGTCATAGTCGCCATCACTACCTCTACTATTATCGCTTCCGCCACAATCATTATTATCTTTGTCACGACCAACAACACCACTTTTTGATTGTTGGTGCTGTCACCACCATCGTTATTGTCACATTTACTATGACTACCACTACCACCATATCTGTGTGAAGGGTGGGTGAAAGACACTGAAGGTTAGAGCTTAAAAGAAGATATGAGAGTAAAAATGGATAAGAAAAAGAGTTTTGAAGGTAGACAAGATGTAAATAAAATAATCTTTAAGCGTTTATTTTATTTTAATATATAATTAAAACCTTAAATATTTTTTCGTCCATGCAATTATATCATTTTTTGATTTTAGTTTGTGTAAATTATATATTTTATTTATTTATTTTTGTCCTTCAAGTTAATGATGACATGACACCCCATGTTGATGTAACATTATGACATCATTAGACTAATTGTAATAAAGTCTAACGACAAAGAAAAAAAAGCAAAACAAATATAATTTACAGAGACTAGGACAATGTTTTATTTTTCATAGATAAAAAATAAAAAATACTAAATTGCATGAATGAAAAATATATTTAAACCTATTTAAAATTTAATAACAAGGAGGTGAGGTGAAATGCAAACAAATATGTTTTCATTCATGTGAGACTTAATGTAATTTTTGGTCCATTATGTTTCATAATTGTTTCATTTTAATACGTTAAGTTTTAAAAGTTTCATTTTGGTCTTTTATGTTTTCAAAATGAATCATTTTGGTTATTTTTTCAATTTTGCATTAGCAACGTTAGTGTCCTATTAACTTTTAAATTTTAAAATGGCTTAATGTCAGATTTTGTCTATTATGTTTCATAATTATTTCATTTTGATATATTATATTTTAAAATTTTTATTATGGTCCTTTATGTGTTTGAAATGTATTGTTTTGATAATTTTTAAAAATTTTCGTTAGAAATTTAGTATCCACCAATGTTTTAAATTTGAGAATAGTTGAGTTAACATAATGGTGGCTAAAAAAATACTAGTATCTTTTTATTTAAAAAATTTAAAATCACCAAATAAATGAAAAAATGGATATAAAATCATGAACAACAACAATCTTTACTCTCATATTATTATTATTATCTTCATTCAATTTAATCATTTAATAATGATAATAATTTAATTCACCAATTATTTTTAATCACAATGGATAATGTCCTCTTCTTCTTCCATCGTTTTGCCTCTTGTTGTCAATAAAAAAAAATCGTTGTTATGCCCTTGCTGTTGTTTCCATCACAACCTTTCTATTCAACCAATGTTTTCGGTTGTTCAATCGAGATTATGTATTGACACTATCCATAATGCATTTTTTACCTTTTTAGATGAAAGAAGTTGAAAGATATTATATTTTTTTAGTTGCTTATTTTTTAAAATAAAATAAAGATAGTGACAATTTTTAGCAGTTAATTTATAAATTTAATTATTTTAAAAAATTTGATGTTATTTTTAGTTTAAAAAATTTGCTCATTTAATTTACGTTTTCTAAATGCTTTGGTCAATTTTTGAAATTTACTAGTTAAGCCTTGATGTAAACGGTGCTGTTGCCCGTTGCAGTCCTGCTTATTGAGCATCAGTGCGCCAACGACCCCATGGACTCCCGTACAGACAGAGTAGGTTCTTAGCTTTTGTATTTCCTTAAACCTATCTTCAGGGCTTCTTCCATCAATCTTCATCTAAATTTCTTTTATTCCCCCAGGAGGAAGAAGAAGGGGCGGAACATCTCTTCCGACGCTTGCAGGATTCCTCAGATGACGCCTCGATACATTTTGATATTGTATGCATTCGTTCTTAATTTATTCCCTCTGCGCACTTTCGAGTTTTCATTCCTAATAGCCTACACTATGATTTCATTTAGGGCGTGTTTTTCTGGGAAAAAGGAGGAGAAGCGAAGGCAAAAGCTGCTCAACATTTTATTCTATCGGCCAAATTAAACCCTAAGAATGGAGACTCCTTCAAATATCTGGGCCATTATTATGGCGGCGTTTTCCTTGATACTCAGAGAGCTATTAAGTGTTACGAACGAGCTGTTGTTCTCAATCCCGATGATTCCGAGTCTGGGGTAAGCATTGTATTTTCTCCTATGCTCCATTTTAAAGTTCAATGATTACCTTCACATCATGGAAACATGAAATGGTAATTTTGCTCTGTTTCACTTAACTCTGATCCCCCCCTTTCATACCAGGAAGCTCTGTGCAATTTACTTGACCAAGGAGGAAAGGAGAGTTTGGAGGTGGTGGTGTGCCGGGAAGCTTCTGAAATGTCACCGAGGGCTTTCTGGGCTTTCCGAAGATTGGGTTTCCTGCAGGTTTTTTCTTTCGATTTCTTCTTTTTTAAGAATTTATTAAGGCAGAATCACACTTTCACCTTTTATGTAGATCACACCCGTTTCTAGTGCACTTTGCAGACTTGCATTACAACTGCATTATACAGAATTTTCATGTAAACAAAGATCAACCAATTTAACTTTCAATTTGAAATTATTTTGACATCTGTCTATATCCTCAGGACCTCAACAAATCTCTCTTTATTTAAACAGGGTTGACACCTGCCATTTATTGATTTTTATTCTTTACTTAACAGGTTCATCAAAAGAAATGGTCTGAAGCTGTTCTGAGTCTTCAACATGCCCTTAGAGGCTATCCTACATGTGCTGATTTGTGGGAAGTAATTTTCTACTCTCTTTCCTTCCATTGAGTTTACCTTTCCATATATTTTTCTTTATAAATATTTAAATTTTGTTAGGCTTTGGGCCTTGCTTATCAGCGACTGGGCAGGTTTACTGCAGCTATAAAGGTACCTCCTTTGCTTGGATCCCTTTTATATCTTCTGGACGATTGATCTCTCAATTGCTGTTTTACTTATGGGTTATGGGTTCTTCATCAGTCTTATGGCCGTGCAATTGAGTTGGATGATACAATGGTATTTGCTTTGGTGGAAAGTGGAAATATCTCTATGACTCTTGGTTCATTTAGCAAGGTACACTTTGCTAATCATTAGTCATTATCCTGATGCCTTTCTCATCCAGAATTGTTGTTCTCAGTGGTTGATGCAATGATGGTAAATTGTGGTACTATACTAGTAATTGGCCTGATGGGGTGTTTGGCAACTTTCAAACTAGTTTAAAAGGGTACAAGATGGAACCGATCACAGAATGTTAAATAGAATAGAATTATGTTACAACTTCAGAAATCTATTTCTCTTTCTCTCCTTTTCTCTCAATACTCAAACACTTATATGGTATCTGGAGCTTAAGAAACCTCAACAATGGTGTCCGATCCTACACCACCACCAACACCACCTAATTCAACATCTCTGTCAGAACATGCTCCTTATCACCTCTGTGATCTGAATCGCTCGCATCACAACCTCTGCTGCCTCATTTTATGCCAAGGCAACCAACATTTGCACCCGTATAGCGGTGAATCCTTCTTCTCCTTCATCATCCCTACTCCCTCTGGCAGCACTGGTGCAATTCTCTTATCCAATAACTCAAAAGGTTGATGACAATCCTGCATTCTTAATCTTACCTAACTAGCTAGCTTTTAAAATTTACTGAACACCACTCCCCATTCCCCAATTATTAGTATAAATACTAAATGGGTATTACTATGTACTTTACACACATCATATCATTCAAATCTCATATAGTTCATTATAGCTTATTCCTCTTTTTCATTCCTTACTTATCTAAACCCTATAATTTCAACATTGTATCAAAGGGGTGTTAATGTAGATCAAAATTATGTTCTCCTGCTGCAGAATTCTCATATAAATAGTTTAATAGAATCTGATTTTCTGGATTGAAAAATAGCTCTTGTGAGTGAATAACTCTTCTCGATACCTGTTGTTTTTGCCTTGCTAATTTTCTGCTTTTCTGTTATAGTCAGTTATAACTGTCATTGTCAGACAGTTATAACTGAATTCTCACTTGGTTGAGCTTCTGCAGTATATATAGGTATTGTAAGCAGAAGTTCTTCAGTTGTACAATTTTATCCTTCAATACAAACTAGTGGATGGATTGTGGGCCTTTAGTTAGCATTATCTGGGTCTTTGAAATTTGAATTTAGTATAGTCTTATGACCTCGCTACAGGAAGTGTTTTCTACTGGTTATGGCAGGACTTATGTTTAGTTCTTTTATAGTTTTATCAAATTAGAGCACCTAGGAAGTGCATAAGGCGATATAAATTACTGTTTCTAAATCCATACTTGAAAAATTTGAAGGTGTACTGTATCTAACAAATGTGTGATGAAGTTGTTTGATTAGTGTTCAGCTGTTTCTATTTATTAAAGATATGTCTAAATTGTGAGCCTTTCTACATGAAGGGAGTTGAACAATTTCGACAAGCTTTGGAGATTTCACCACAGTGTGTTCCTGCACAATATGGACTTGCTTTGGGGCTGCTTGGTTTGGCAAAAGATTGCATTAACCTAGGAGCATATCGATGGGGGGCTTCACTGTTAGAGGTTTTTCTCTTCAAATTTTTGTTTTTGATGATTTTTATGTATTTTTGTTGAAATATAAGTAATGAACACACTTTTTCATTCATCAGATTGAAACCCAAAGGGTTCATTATATACAACTATGTCTAATATTCTAGAATATTCCACAACTTATTCTAATACTCTAGAATATTCTACAACTAATTCTAATATTCTAGAATATTCCACACTCCCCCTCAAGTTGGGAGATAAATATTAATCATTCCCAACTTGCTAATTAAATCCTCAAAGGTTGGCTTGTGTAATCCTTTGGTAAGAATATCCGCAGTCTGCTCTTTGGTAGGTATATATGACAAACATACACTACCATCCTCCAA
>PYAF01004506.1:105712-124091 GCA_007407185.1 Glycine tomentella | reverse complement strand
CATAAGGATTTTTCTTTAAGATGGGTCTTATGAGCAATCTATTTAGAGTATAACAATCTGTGCTCACTGCATCAGCTCAAAAATGTTTTGGCAAATTAGTTTCATTAAGAAGAGTTCTTGCACATTCTTCAAGTGACCTATTTTTCCTCTCCACAACATCATTCTGTTGAGATGTTCTTAGAACTGAAAAATTGTGGTTTATTCCATGTTCTTCACAGAACTTTTCAAAATGTTCATTTTGGAATTCACCACCATGATCACTTCTTATTGAAATTATCTTGCAGCCCTTTTCATTTTGTAAAAGCTTGACTAATTTTCTGAAAGCATTAAAAACATCACTCTTGGATTTCAAGAACAAAGTATATATTGAAAAATCATCAACTATGACAAGTCCATAGTAATTGCCACCTAAACTCATAGTTATTGAAGGACCAAACAAATCCATGTGAAGTAATTCAAGAGGTCTTGAGGTGGAAACAATGTTTTTGTTTTTAAAAGAGATTTTTGTTTGTTTCTCCTTTTAACAATCATCACAAAGTTTGTCCTTTTCAAACTTGAGTGTAGGCAATCCAACTACTAAGTCCTTCCTTATGAGCTTGTTCATACGGTGCATGTTGATGTGACTTGCTCTTCTATGCCAAAGCCATGATTCATCAATTTTACTCACTAAGCAGTTTATGTTATGAATGAATGCATGTTCTATTGCAAGCAAGTAAATGTTACCTTTCCTTTTCCCAACATGGATTATCTCATCATTTTTGCCATCACATATTAAGCAACAATTGTTGTTAAAGGATACCTTTAATCCTTTGTCACAAAGCTAGCTTATGCTAAGAAGATTATGCTTTAGTCCTTCAACATAAAGCACATTTCTGATTTGAGTTTTGAAATTATCATCAATGTTGCCTTCTCCAATGATTTTCCCTTTGTTGTTGTCTCCATAGGTGACAAATCCTCCTTCTTTTAATATCAGATTAGTGAGCATGGACTTATCACCTGTCATGTGTCTAGAGCATCCACTATCCAAGTACCATAGTGAATCTTTAGCTCTTAGACACACTTGCAAAAATCAAATCAAGTTGCAAAGATAAGTACCCAATTGAGGTTGGGTCCATAGCGATTAGTTGTTTTATTCTTTTTCTTTGGAACTCATATGCATTCTCTATAACAACCTAAAATTATTCTAGATATTATATCTTTATAAGGGTTAATTTTAAAAATCGTTAGATAATTACTATTTTATTTTTACTAAACGGATCCTAGTATAGATTCTAAAACGTATAAATTAAAGATGTTATAGAAGTTGTTAAACTGATATCTGTATTTTAGTAGTTACAGTCCATTTTTACATAGATCATTTCTATTGGTTACTTTATGTTTAATACACCATATAACTTAGCTACTATAAAACACCTCAGTCACATTAGTTAGGATTATTATTTATGTACAAAAACCTAAAACCCATGTCTTCATTTTAGATGTTCTCTCCAATGCTCTCTTCTTCGTTGACCAAGTTAATTGGTTACATGGTTGGGTTTGGATAGGTAGGAGTGAACTGTAGGAATGAGCCATTAGGATTAAACATTCCATTAAGTATAGAAACTGGAAAATGAGTGCCAAAATAAATATATACACGTATAACTAGGTGCATGGTTATGACCTAACAGCTCCTCTCCTCATCGAAGTACCACCCCAGATCTCGCACATCAAGGAATATGACCACTATTGCCATCTAAAAAGAATGAAAAAAAATCTAATGAAGAATAAAATTTCTCAACAGGCAAAACTAAACCACCAAACATGTTAGTACGTTAGTAAATAATCAATACAGTCAGATGAAACCCACAAAATAATTATGTAAACTATACGAATGCATGAAATGAATTTTCCCAGGGTGCACATGGCCTCTACATATCATACTGTATGTAGCTACACCTCGTACTGGATGTAGACGCTGCGGCCGTCTTACGCAAAAATGCATGATTTATGCCACATATCTTCACCTGGCCACTACATATCATACTGTATGTAGTATCAAATACTATTTCACAAATCTCGTACTCGACTTGGAAACATAAATCAACATATCATCAATCAAGATTCATTCATAATAAAATCTATAGGATATATAGGATGGCAGCCCGGCTTAACCCGGTCATCATGAAGATAGTCTCTATCCGGGATGGCAGCCCGGCTCAACCCGGTCATCATGAAGATAGTTTCTATTTGGGATGGCATCCCGACTCAACCCGGTCATCATGAAGATAGTCTTTATCCGGGATGACAGCCCGACTCAACCCGGTCATCATGAAGATAGTTTCTATTTGGGATGGCATCCCGACTCAACCTGGTCATCATGACGATAGACTCTATCCGAGATGTCTTGATAGCGAGAGTGCATCTCGGCAAAGCTCGATCTTCATGAAGGATAGGGCAACTCAGCCTTGTTCGTGATAGGGCAACTTGGCCTTGTTCCTGATAGGGCAACTCGGCCTTTCATAACCTCATACGTACTACAACTATGGTTAAACCATAATATCTTATTTAAGTAAAAATCTTACTAACTTAGGCATGATAATTTAATATCTTCAGGCTACAGAAAATCATGTTAGTAGTCTAACTAAGAAACCACAATATATCTTTCAAATAATTTCTAATTCCTTTAAATTTTCACAAGAAAAGATTATAACCTAGCATGCATCTTAATCTACTTTCACCTACCACCTTACTACTTCATCCTCAAATTTAATTATTCAAGCAATTGAACCATTTAACTACATACCATTCAACCTCTACTTCTAGAATTTAATTCAAAACAGTCCCATAATAAAAATATGAACAAACAGCCCAAAGATCATCGAATCACTTCCAAAAATCTTCAAATATACTTCCAAACATCACTAATATTTCAGCCTATAAATCATCACCTATCCTATAGTTTAAATCAATTTTCCCACATAGTAAAATAACCCTCAAATGACATGAAATTACAACCTAAATAATAACCATAAATCTGTGCATTTAAGCATGTAAATTAGTCCAAATAAATTCTTAACTAAAGATTGAAGCCTAGCCTACCTCAAGTGAGTTGGATTTGTAATTGACTGAATAGGTGGATGTCCTCTTTTGAGATCTTTAATGAAGAAAGTCTTAGGATGATTTGGATAAAAGAAAATGAGATAATGGATGCGTATATTACTTTAAGGGTGGATATGATTACTAATAAATGAAAAATGAAGGTAAGATGTGAAATAGAAGGCAAGTGGTCATGGAAGTGAGCTTGGAGGTATATGTCTTACGTGCAGAATTTTTGTGAAGTTATAATCTATTTATACTAATTGATTTAGTTAGGATGGAAATAAATTGGTTAGAAAGAAACTTAGTTAGTGGTTAATTAAGTTCTAGGTTAATTAAGTCATTATAAACTAAGAAAATATCTAGATTCTCCGTATCTAATCATCATTACCAATATTCCCTTCATTAATGGCATATGTGCATGTGGACATGTTTCTTACAGCTTGATTAGCTGCCACATGGATAGCCCTAAAAAGATTATTCAAGAAGCTTGGACTTAGCTTGTCTTATTCTCTTTATTTATTGACTTTACCTTGACTTTGGTTTTTCTATTAGTTTACTTAGCCAAGCATATTTACATGGCTAAAGCACATAAGAGGCTTAGGAGTATTCATGAACTTTTGATTGGTCCAAGTTAGGGTTGAATCTTCTAGCCTTTGTGCCAAAGTTTTAGGAGCTACAAGTTGCCAATACTAGATTTTTCTAAAAACTGTTTCACAGCACATGATTCATTCATTGTTTATTCTGTACCAATCAACTAGTCCACAAATCCTCATCCTACTTCCATAATTAAATCATAAATATAACTCATAATATAATTTTGAGGATGTTACATTCTCCATTTGGCACAAAGAACCTTCTAGCATAACATTTGTGTGAGGTGTGACCTTTCTTCAGGCAATAGTGGCATGTAATAGATTTTGATCCTTTTTCAAAATAAGTCATTTTAGTATGTTTTGCTTTTGAAAACTGTTTTTGATTCATCTATTTTAGGGTTACAAACTTGGTGTTTTGAAAAGGTTTTGATTGATAGTTGTATCCCAATCCAGATTTATCAGAAGCATACTTTTGCACACTTAGTATTTGGTTTAAACTACATTTCCCTCGATAAAGCCTTTTCAAGAGATCTAGCAAGTAGGAGTTTTCTGTTTGTAAAGTCATGCATTTTTCATAATGGTTCTTTTTGAAATCATCAAATTCCTTTTGTAAGATTTTGTGTTCATCTACTTTTGCAGAATAAAAGGCACACACACAACCATTTGCTTTTAGCTTGAAACAAGTTTTTCATTTTCTTGTTTCAAGTTGCAAAGTTCTGTTTGCATTGAAGCTGGCTTGGTGGTATACCATCTAAGGTCACCCTTGAGCTTATTATTGGAGACAACAAGTTTTTTTGCCTCCCCATGCATTTCATTAAAAGCATCAACTAATTGATCTATTTTAGGATTTACCTCAGATTCTGCAATTGATTCTTCTTCATTAATGGTTGATGTTAAACACACATTGACTTCTTCATTCTCACTCGAAGAATTATAGGTTATGGATGCATTATCTTCCCAAGCTATGTAGATTCTTTGGGGTTTCCCTTCTTTCCTTTCTTATCCCCTAACTGCTTCTTTAAGAAGATTAGACATTCAGACTTGATGTGACCTTGCTTTCCACACTCAAAGCAGTTGAAGTTGTTGGTGTTGTTGCTATTATCATTTCTTTTGTTGAATTTTGGGAACCTTCTGTTTTTGTTTTTCTGCAAGAACTTGCCAAATCTTTTGACAATAAGATTCAGATTTTCATTATCTTCATCTTCACTTGAATTTTCATCTTTCTCAGCTTTTGAAGATGCGGCTTTTAAATGCTTTTCTGTTTCTTATCTGCATCTTCTACATTTGTTAGTTAAGACATTTCTAATTCATATTCAAGCAACTTACCAAAGAGTACAGCCATAGACATTTTTGACAAATCTTTGGATTCTTTGATTGGTGTCACTTTTGGTTGCCAATGTCTTGTCAAGCACTTTAGAATTTTGATGTTGAGTTCCTCTACATCAAATGTTTTGCCAAGACCATGTAGATGATTGACGATGTGTATGAATCTGATTTGGAGCTGAGAAATGCTCTTTGCTGTGTTCATCTTGAACATTTCACACTCATGGATCAAGGCATATTTTCTTGATCTCCTTACTTCATCAGTTCCTTCATGAGTGATCTCCAACATCTCCTACATTTTTTTTTGCACTCTTCCACCTAACTGTTCTAAAAAACTCATCAAAAGACAAAGCAGGGGTTATTATGTTTTTAGCTTTAAAATCATATTGAATAACCCTCTTTTCTATATCAGTCATTTCATCCCATTTTTTGGGAACCTTTTCATTATCAACAGTTTAGGTAGGTGTAGAAGGACCTTTCTCAATTGCATTCCATGCACCGGGGTCATTTGATTGAATGAAAATCTGCATTCTACTTTTCCATAAACTGAAGTGTTCTCCCTCAAACATTGGAGAGCTAAGGGAGACACCCTCATTAAAGGTAATTTGTGTGGTATTCATTATCTTTTAAAAGAAAGTAGTGATCTTGAATAAAATACAAGAACCAGCTCTTGATACCAATTGAAAACATTATGAGTAGCACACAAACCAAAGGGGGTGAATTGGTTTTTCTTGGCCAATTAAAATTTCTTTAACAATCAGAGTTGAAAGGGTTCGTATCACAAAACAAACATAGAACACATTTTAATTAATCAAACTCCAATCTTTATAGAATGCAATTACACCAAGAAATTTTTTGTTGATTATGAAAAGTTATACAAACGAATGACAATTAATAACCAAAAGAAAAGATAAAGGAAGAAGTAATCAACACGAAGATTTATACTGGTTCACTTCTCAATCCAGAAAAGCTACATACAGTTTCCTAACCAACTAGTTAGAATCTAACTATTTGCAATCTATTTCTTACAAGCTTATATAATCACTCTAAATCAAACCTAGATTAAGACCAAGGCATCTAACTCCCTAATACCCTCTAAGAACAACACTTAGAGAGAAACACCTTTCTCTAATCTTCCCTCTAGAAAAACCTATTCTAGACAAACTTTAAGAAATCTATTGCACTAGTTACAAAACTCAGAAATTCTAAAAAGAATTACAACCAAAGTAGTAAGGATAGAAACAACCTGATGATCCAAAACAGATGAATGCAGATGATTAAAATTCTTGAATCAAGGTTGAATGAAAATCTTAGAACATTCTCTCCAAAAAAAACTTTGCTTTAGAAAGAGCCCAAAAAGAAATCCTCACATGATTTCATGAAGTTGGAGGATTTATGGGTCAAACACTGAATAGTTCGTAGTATCTTTTCTCTATTTAGAAATGGTTATAAAATTCATTGTTTTTCAGTCAAACAAGTTGTGGCTATTTATAGAAAAAACAGTTATAACTGTCAATAATCAATTAAATCACTTAAGTAATCGATTAAAGTGTTCTTGAGGCTTTTTGGAAAAGCTTTATGAACAATGTAATCGATTAAAATGCAATGTAATCGATTATCACAAGAAGCTCTAATGAGAAAACATGAATGAGAATTATGCAATGGATCATAGAAAGCATCAACCTATACATACACAAATTACAAATGTCATTCAATTGAATTAACATGTAAAAAGCCTGAACTTAATGTCTCAACTTCATGGATCCTCTCTAGCTCCCCTTAAGGCTAACATATGTAATGAAGAACAAAGTGATCATCCAGTGACAATAAAGGTTCTTAAAACAGTTTTTCAAATAAGCACTTGGTGTAAAGTGATGTTAGAAAATGTAATAAGAATACTCGATAAAACAATATAGAGAGAAACACTTGGTTTATACTAATTCGCTCAACTTAAACAACGTCTAGTTCTCCTTTACTCAGTAATAAAGGGTTCCACTAATCAAGATCTAATTACAAACAAGTATTATAACCCGCCACTCATGGCTTTACAAGTATTCTTAACACCACTCTTGGTATCTTCTTAGACTCCTCCCAATTATTTTTTAACACTATGCCACTCCTAGATTTCACAAACAAATGTTTGATTGAATACAAGTAGTATTAACACTTAAAGAGTGAATATACAATTAAGCCCATATACAAACTACTTTGCTTTGAAAAGAATAATAACAGTGTAGAGTGTGTAACGACTCACCTCGTTGCTACAATATCACTACTCTAAATGTGTAATTTCAATTTTTAATGAAAACTTCATTAATATGATTATGAAAATTGGAGTAAATCTTTTGCGATACTACAGTCACCAAACATCGCACAAATACATAAATAAATAAATATACATATATATCTAAATTGCACCATTATATGTCATTCACATGTCAGAACTTAGTTTAGTTTGTACATGTATTTAAGCCTGGAATTTACATGCCCAGCCAAAAAGAATCAAGGAACCAACTAAGATAGAGTTGATAACAAAACACAACTCTTTCCCAAAATGAATTCCAACGTTATCACGTCGGCTTGGTGGCTCCAACAAAAAAGATCTCCCTTCAACGTCATCTACTGCTGCTTTTCTGCTCCCACGAACAAAGGTTCGCGATCATTAAAGGTACCAACCACACGGTACAAAAATTGCAGGGTGAGTTTATTATACAAGATCAACAAGCACCAGATATTAATAATTAGAAAGAAAACAACAATAACAACCACAATCTTTCTCAGTAATCAATTAGTTCAACACACACTCAACAAACTAGTCATCAACATTTTCCACAATTCAAATCAATTATGCTCAAAATGATGCATGCACCTGACTCAACTCTCAAATGCAATGTGGTACCATTCACTTTGGAAATAGCCTCTCACTTAGGAAAATGATTTAGTAGTTTGTCGAGGTCACCCTGTCATGCACTGGTCATTCCCCCCCATGGTGATCACCCTGAGTCACAAGAGAATTACAAACCGAGTGACATGCCCCCTAGCACCCGCATTTTTATCCTCATAAAAATCACAGGTACACACTGCCTTCATTTTATTTCCATGCAATCATGAAGTGTGAAACATGGGCATCAATGCACTGATCGTGGATAGAGACCAAAATTCTAAGCAATCACTTTCCCTCTCCAGGAATGCTTAAAATTCATAAACTCGTCATCTTCCCTCCCAGGGATATCCAACAAGTCATTGCACCCCATGTACATACACAACATACATTCATCATGATGACATAGTCAACATCAACATTATCTCTCATCAATGTCAACATCAACATTATCTCTCATCAATGTCAACATCAACATCTCATCTCAATGTTATGATCAACATCAATATCATCTCAATCTCAATGTCATCAACAACATCAACGTCATTTCATTTCAATATTATCAACTACATCAACATTATCTCATTTCAATATCATCAACCACATCAACATTATCTCATTTCAACATCATCAACAACATCAACAATATCTCATTTCAATATTATCATCAACATCACCAACAATTGCATTTCACATCTATACATATAACATATGCTTGAGATTCACATTCTCCAAGTCTTCAGATAACACAAACCTCATACATTCACAATCCATAATACCACGAGACTGATATTTTAGGAAAATTTTAAATAAAAGAAGAGGACTACAATATAGAAAACAAACTCTTATGCCCATTTAAAATTTAATAAAGAATTAAATAGGAGAACATATTATAAAGTTTTGGGTAAAGTCTCCTCTGTAATTAAGACTTTTCCAAAAATTCAATCATTACAACAACAAATTCACAGTTTTATCCATCAATAACAAATTCATCGCATCACATTAGTTAAAAATGTAGTTTTTTTGAAAACTAGCACACAACAGGAACATGCATACATCTCCATAATTGAGTTACCTGACCCCAGCTATGGTATCAAAAGCTGTAAACAAATAATAAACTCCCCTCACCTATATATAAATTCTCCCGTTAGCTCCTCGGCGTTGTTTTGAGATCTCTCAAGTTCATGTGTTTTGGCCCAAACGCAAAGCTCTATATACCAAATCGAAGATAATGTAGTATAGATTTCAAAGACAAGGTTAACATTAACATTGTGGTCAAATACCCACTCAAATTTAAAAGGGGCTAAAATGATATTTTTTTTTTGGAAGTCCACATCAAAAGGACATCATTTTGAAATTCCGATCACACTAATGTGACCGAGGCTCAACAAAGGTCACAAAAATTACATCAATTTTATAAAAAGGAAACTTTTACAACATCTCATTTTCAAAGGATTTTTAAAGAAAGGGTAAAACCACCCAATAACGGTATCCAAATCACAAGAGATACTAAGAGAGACTTAAACTAACTAGGAGAAGACAAGGAAACCATGGTTACCTCGAAGAAATCGAGAAATAAGGATTGGAGGCTTTGTTATCTACTGAATCCTCGAGTTGAGTTTTGAAGATTATGCTCCGATTAAAGTGTTCCTCTTCGTGCGGTGCTCCAATGACAAACGGTTGCGGCTCGTGGAGGTCACCAGTGGTTGTGGGTGGTGGAAGAGAATATTCTAGGTTTTAGGTGAGAGTTTAGAGAGAGATGGGGGAAACGCATTTTCTGCACTGCTGGACGTATTTATAAGTTGCAGTTGTCACTCAACGTGCTTGTCTCGCTCATTGCAATTCCCTCTCTGTTTGGAATTATGCTTAGCGTGCTGGTCGCGCTTAGCACGACATCAAAAATTATTATTTTTCAAATCCCAACGGTCAAAATATGATGGGTTGTGAACCTACTGTCAAAATTTGAAGGCAATCCAACGGTTAACGAATCCAAGATCGTGGTTTTACAGAAACAGGTTTTGGGTCAAATTACAAATCACACATTTCAACATAGATTAAACAAACTCCACATAACTTAACATCCACACCAAGGAATCGCACAAGGATAATTTACACAATAATTCAATTAATCTAAACTAATCAAATAATCAAATAATCAAATAACACAAGAAATACATCAAACATTTATTTTCAGTTATCGAATTTTCAGGGTGTTATAGAGCGTGTAGTGTTTATGATAGAGTTTTACTTTCTCAATATTTCTCGTGCTCTTGTTCTTTTTCTTTTTATGTTTTTTGCTAGTTGTTTCATTGAGGGAGACATCCTTTTATATATTTCAATGAAGTATCTATTGTAGATCTGTGTCATTACCTTGAAAGGACCATTGTTTCACATAGAGGAATTGATCGACGAGTCAAGCTTTGAATGGTGAGGACTTTATACAAAGTACAGATAGCGCCATGTGCTTTTTGACCTTCCTAAAAGCGATCTTCTAGGGGATATTCCACGGAGGTCTTCTAGTGTCTTCTATGTTGTCTTTTTCTTGAATTCAAATGTTAGTTATTCAAACAAAATGGAGACAAATGGAATTTGAATAAAACAGTACATTGCACTTTCCTTTTTCGTGATACTCGATCCTTGAGATTGGATGGATGAATTTACTTTATGACAGCATGTTATATTGTTATGCAGAAGAGTGGGCGCTCACTGAATATAGCATGTTGGAGACAAGGTTAAAGTAGAGCATACTCTTTATAGCTGTGAACAATATTCCTTTAACATAATAATCATGTCCACTTGTCAGAAACTCATTAGAATATCAATAATTTATACTTATGTTATACATCAAAATCTATGGTGGATGAGACATATGGTCGTCCAGATCTAACAATAATAATTTATTACTTTTCCTTTGTTTATAACCATGATGCATATTTTACTTTCATATGTTAAAAAAATGTACTAATATTGTTAAAAAATAGTATTAAATATCAAGTGAAACACAAATTACTATTATATTACAAAAAGAGTTGGTAATATCATTTTATATTAATCCAAAAATAGAAGTGGAAATAATAATTTTTAACTAAAATATGTTAAACAAGGTTTAATAAAAAAATAAAAATCATTTGTAAAATAATATAGCATAATAATTATGCTAGTTTAGTTGATAGATTTTAAATTATCATAATAGAATAAAAAAAAACCGCCAAATCGAACCAAACCAAACTGCAAAACTTTTGTTTTAGATTTTGATGTTATATTTAAATGAAACCAAACTGAATCATGTCTTTATTTTATGTTTGGTTCTGGTGACTTTTTGTCTAAAACTGAACCAAACCGTATCACAAACATTCCATTGCAACTCAATAGGTGAATATATATGTTAAAGAACTTAGATGTTATTTGTATGTTACTCTCTTGCCTTTATCGTACTTTACTACAAAGCCTATTTCCTCCTTGATTGTGTTTTCTTGGTTTTGATTGGTTTTAAGCAGGGACCAGGCGAGAAGGATCACAAGAAGACCACAGTGGTGGGATAGATGGCTATTAAACTTAGTTATCGAGGGATGTGTGTTGTTATATGTTTTGCTCGTGTTTTGTTTTGTTTTGTATGGTCTATCTGTGGGAGCTATGTCCCAGACTTATTTCTCATTCCCTTTGTTGTAAATATTTGTGACTTGTTATAGCGGGATACATCCTACTCCTTGTTGTAAATATTTGTGACTTGTTTCTTAGTGCCTGCAAATAGTGAAATGCTATGTACTTGTACTTTCTCCTACCATATTCTCTTATAATGGATGCATCCTACTCTATATGATCTTCAATTAGTTATCCAAGATTTTGAGTGATCTAAAGGCTTTGGCCTTCTCCTAGCCTTATTATATTCTACTTGAATTGTATAAACTATTACCAACATCTATATATGAAAATAATAGGAATACCCACAACAACCAAGAGGGGGGTGAATTGGTTTAAACTTGGTCTTTTAAAATTTATTTGTAAAATCAGAGTTAAAGGATCTTAATCACAATTGAACCAAGAATGCTTAAAATCAATCAAACCACTCAACCCAAGAAATTAATTGCTTAAAACAGAACTTGTTGAGTCATGAGAATAACACCAAGAACTAATGATCAAGATAACAAGAAGAGATTAAGGAATAGAAAACCAACACAAGAATTTATACTGGTTGACTTATCAAGAGAAGCTACATCCAGTTTCTTCTAATCAACACTAGATTAGAGTTCCACTATTATCAATTTTCAGTTCTTACAAGCTTTACAACAATCACCCTTTATCAAGCCTAGATAAAGAATAGAAATCTAAAACACTATTAGACTCCTAGTGATCAAGATATAAAGAACCCTTCTCTACTCTTTCCCTCTAGAGAAACCTACTCTAGATAAAACCTCAAGAACCCTTTACAGTAGTTACAAACAACCAATAATTCAAAAAACGAATTTACAACATGAATTAATGGAGAGAGACAACCTGATGATCCAATGAGTATGAGTTACCAATCAGAGTTGAAATGAAGAAATCAATTTCAGAAATTTCTCTCCAAAAGCTTATTTGAAAATCTTGCCCAAGAAATCTTTCAATACACCATGAAGATTAAAGAGTGGGATAAAAGCTTTTTTAACTCAAAAAATTAATTTATAACTTTGAGAAGGCTTGTATATGCTCAGAAAATTCGAAGTATTCAAGTTAAAAGTTCAGACAAGCCTTCACTCTATTTATAACAGATTTTTATAATAGACTGTAATCGATTAAAACACCTAGTAATCGATTAAAATAACATATGTAATCGATTACAGTGTCAAATAATCGATTAAAATGTTCATAGCTTATTCTGGGTTTTATAACGAACAAAGTAATCGATTAATCCGAGTTGTAATCGATTAAAGCAGACATGTCTAGTTGTAAAACAAGTTTATGTAATCGATTACATTTTGTGGTAATCGATTAAACCAGATGAACACAATTTCAGAATACACTTATGTAACCAATTACAAAATGTGGTAATCGATTAAGTCAGTTAGGCATATCAAAAATTGAACTTTAGTAATCGATTATGATATCATGGTGATCGATTAAAACAGGAAGACATGATTTCTTTTCATTCTATGTAATCGATTACAAGAAGGCTGTAATAGATTAAATTGTTCTTCATGACTTTTCCTGAATCAAAACAGAGGCTTTTAATCGATTAATCCATTATGTAATCGATTAAAAAAATAAGATTTTGATTTTCCAAAATCTTAACCATGAGAATTTCATTTCTTTTGAAATCATGAATAGTTTTAATGCTTTTAATGAAATCATGTATGCAAGTTAATGACTATGTACATGAAATGCAAGGATCATAAGATTAGCCTCTCATACACTTGAACAAATTACAAATTCCTTGACACGTGAAAAGCTCAAAACTTTCTTCTAAGGCACAAGCTTCTTCTTTAGCTTCATCTTCTTGCTACTCCCCCTATACCCAACAATATATACTTAAACCATCATTCATACTCTACTGTTCAAATTACTCAAATTCTTAAGTTAGAAATTAATATACCAATTATTTTTTTAAAATAAGGAATTCTTGGTTCACAAAAATTTAATTAATGTCATGTCCAAAAGCGAAAAATTGTTCCATTTTTTAGGGCATTACCTACTCAAATGCATGACATGGGTAATGACGATGACGACAATGAGATGATAATAATACGACCTATAATGATGATGATGATGGCCGCGATGATGATCATGTTCATCAACAACAATAAAGACACACACGTTATCATCCTAGAACAAGAGGAAGAGGTGGTAGAATAAAAAGAACATATCCATCTACAATTCCAGTGCAACAAGATGAAAGACCTCAACACGTATCTAGAAGAACTCGTTGTAGGACATCATCTCACTATTAATTTTTTTCTTTAATGCCTCTGTAATTTATTTCATAATTCTAAGTCTTCGAAATTATATCTTGTGTTCATATTACAATTAGTGTTAAAAAATTTAATTACCATTAGTATGACAATTGTGAATTAACATAGTTATATTTGTAAAAATTCATTAATAAAATCAATATATTTAATTAACAAAATCAAAATAAATATAGCTTAAGTCATATTTTACAAATTAAAATTATTACCAAAATATTTTCATCTAATAATAGATCTCTAGAACTTTTAATTTTAACATTACTAAAAAAAATTTTAAAAATTAATTAACATATTATATATAATTCAAAGTATTACTAAAATACTTAATAAAATAATTTTAAAAATATTTATAAAATATTAAACCGTATTAAAAAAATAAAATTACTTACATTTTTAAATAATAAAATTAAACTACTTTTTTCCATTTTTAAAATTAATTAAACAAAACAAACATAAATACATGCATATATATATATATATATAATTAACAAAATATATATATATAAAGCTTTAAAAAGAAAAAAATTAAACTAACGTACGAATTTTGAATGCATCTTAAAAAAATTCAATTTAAAATTATTAACGATTTTAAATTCGTAAATATATTTATAACTTCTAAATGAAAAAAATATGCATAATGAAGTCGTAAATAAAATTACAACTTAATTTAAAAAAACGAAAAAATATAAAAGTTATAACAAATGATACGACTTCTAAAAAAGCTTCTCGATTTAGAAATCGTACCACGTGACACGACTTACCCCTAAATGGCAAATAATTTGTTACCCTCATATGGTAATTATTGTTTTTTTAACCCAATAAGGTCAAAAAGCCCACATAGCATGTACTCCTTATTATCAAGTAGATAATCTCTTGTGACATTGAGGAGGCACATCCTGGGTGGATATTAGTCCCAAAGCAGCAAGGCAACAAGTGGAGAAGAAAATAAAAATAAAAATACATGTTTTGACAGAAATGAGGCCTCAATCAGTTGTTACTGTTCCTCTTAGTTCAACTACAATAACACTGGTGTTATCTCTACTTCCCTTTGCCAATGCTATCTCTGCCAAGAGGCCTGCAGTCTCGGTAGCACGATTTTGATGATTCCCAACTCCATCGCACACTCTCCTAATCTGCCCATGGAATCATTTCCTTACAACTTGACACGCAACTTCACTTGACATCACATCCCACAATCCATCACTTGCTAGTATGAGAAATTCATCCTTGCTACTTCGCTTGGTCACTGTCACTTCTGGATTTGATATTACATAAGGTAGAAGGTACTGATCTCCTGCATCGGTCAAATTACAGTCAGAACGGATAGGGATAGAAATTGGAGCAGTAATGTTATGATATGAAATTAAATGTAACTACAAAATAAAAACAGATGGGTTATCTTCAAGCAAATAAAAATTGCCGAATAATGCATTTTTAGGAAATATTCAAATGTATTTGGAACAATATTCAAATACAGACAAGTCTTGCTAAATATGGTTTATATTTGTCCTTTCTAGATCTGTTTCAGAAATCACACGCAAGTTCAATTCTACCATTTTATTAATGGTGCAAAAATCGTTGATTTAAGTTAAATTATTCAAGTTTGACTATTTAAGCATGTGCGGATTAGAGTTTCCATGCAATTTGACAGATCAAGATTTCCTTAATCTTGTGGTAAACCATATCCATACCACAAAATTCTCTCCATTTATTATTTATTATTTAACAGTTCCACGTGTTTGACCATACAAGAGAAGCAATTGTTAGGAGAAAAAGCATGTCGAAGTTTGGGGACAATTGTCCAAGGTTTTGAATCATCATTATATTATCCAACCTTCAAGTTTAAGACTTCAAATAACAGACACTTTACCAAAAAATCTTAAATTTTAAACCAGTTCTGAGATATGTATAAAAACGACTAAGACAAACTTGTTTACATAGAAAAATCATTGTTAATATCATTCTGTTGGATTCCTTTCTAATGGCAATGGGCGGATCTAAAGTAGCATCATGTCTTCTTGTTTGGTTCAACATTTTAAAAAACTAATTGTAGATAATCAAATTTAAAGTCAGAGGATGCCGATAATAATAATAATATTCATTCTTTTTTAGTCAATGTTGCTCTGCTATACTCTAAAAAGCCAGAGGGTGCCGAGATGATTCTGCTTTTACAGTGCTGAGCTGATAAAAACGATATGTTAAAAAATGGCAAAGAATAAGCACGCACACATATAACACCGAAGCAACGCCATTAAATGATTAAAAGGACTTAGTAAACGAATGGAGATCAATATTAGCAACCAGTGTTACAGTAAAAGTGAAGATTTGAAAGTTCAAACTAACCTATGGATCGTGAAGTGGCAAGAACACCAAGCACGCGCTGGCCATTCCAATTAATGACCCTTCCACCAGCCTCTTTGATTCGTATCAACTCATCGGGCCTGTCGGGCTGTGCACACAAAAGGGAACCGCAATGCCATTCATTCATTGTCTTACATTCAATTGCTTCGGGATGAAAAAATGAGACGGAAATAATTTAACAATATAAAAGATTTGATGCACCAATTACAAAGAAGATCTCAAATCTCTAAATAATAATAGAAATTCTTGACTTTACGATAAGACAAAAAGACATATTTCTCTTTTGGACGCTACACGCCCCAGACATTCACTTGCCAGCAACATTTTTTGCTAAAACATTTTCATCATCAAATTGAAGAGCATTGACTTACATGTTCACAATATGTACGGATATTTTAAAGAAAATGTCAAAATCGTCAATCAAAATAGTGTTGCTCCCGCTTTTATGCAAAGAAAATTAAAAAAAAAAAAACGTATTTTAAAGAATTTAATTTCTATCAACCTATCAAAACTCATTTCGATATACTTTTTAAAATAAATGTCAATTTATTTTATCAGTGCATAGATTTTTTTATTTTACTTTTTTATATTATAAACAAAAAGAAAAAAAATCAATCAAAATTTATAATAATTATGGCAAAGTTAAAAACATTAAGGAATATGATGTTATTTCAGGTACTCGTAAAAATTATGAATAACAATTCTAAAATTATATAACTATGAAAATGGAAACAAATATACGTTATGATCCCTAGACAAGTTCACAGCCTCACCTCCTCTTCCCAGGACGGCCCTACAATCACCGCAATTAGCAACGACAACCTTTGCCACCGTGACGACAGCGACAACCGCCGTAGACCCCACTGTCCTGACGGCTGCATTGCTGGCGACCTGGCGGTCCATTTTCTGAAAACACCCTTCCATCACTCCCCGCCAGTCCCATTCCACGTGACTCGCCCTCCTCTCCATCTCCTCTGCCACCAGCAAGTGCAGCCTATCCAGGCACGCCTCCGCCACCTGAGCTCCGCCGTGGCCGTCATACACCGCGAAGAAATCGCACTTCACCGCAAACCCTATGTCCACGCTCACCGCCTCCTCCATCTCCTTCCTGCTCCCTATCACTGACGCCGCCCCGTACGACAAAATGTCATCATTTTGCTTCAATGAAAATCGCTCTTCCTCTTCCGACGACGAAGCCAGAGACAACGATATCTCCACATGCTTGTGAATCTCTCTCTTCTCTCCTTCAGAATCCACCGCCGACATCATTCCTGATGCGGATGTTTGTCTGGCAAGTGTACTTCATTTGCTTGATTTTGATCCTTCTCCGAGGACCGTTCTTGAACCTGTGACGATCTCGTGGGAATCAGACTCCACTCGTCGGGAAGAGTTTGCTCGCGGCGAGTGGTGTAACGCCTCCTTTTACTCTCTCGTGCTTGATTGATTTTAGATGAAATCTTGTGACCACTTTGGGTTAGGATCAGATTAGTTATAAATTTTATGAAAATTCTTTTCGCTTTGCTTGCACATGTTACTAGTCGTTTATACTATAAACGAATTCTCTCTTCACGGTTTAATTATAATGATCAAGTACAGTCCAACAATACAGACCAAAGTATAGTTCATTATACAGTCCCAAATACAAGCCAATGTAAAATACAAATAATTTAAATTCTAGTACAAATCATCAACACATCTTCATCATCTTTTCTTCAAAATCCTTCTCAGCTTATGCTCCACTGTTTTCCTGCTCGCCCAAATACATTGGGGTCATTACAGGTGTCAACCACAAACACAAACATAGGGTAAGTTTATGACAAACATAGTTTGAATAAAACATATATAAACACAGAGGGATAAAACCTTAATTATAAAAAGAACACACAATACATACAGTATTCAAAATAACTTACACATACTCATCATGTGATGCATGAGATGCATGCTCATCTTTTTAATATGATGCATGACTAAGATCCCAGCTTTCAGATAGTCCACCCACTCTAGTGGAACATCCCTCCACTCTGAGGGTTTTACATGGTACCATAGTCAAAATAGTTCCACCCACTCTAGTGAAACCTCCCTCCACTCTGAGGGGTTAAAGGGTACCATAGTCAACATAGTTTCACCCACTCTAGTGAAACCTCCCTCCACTCTGAGGGGTTAAATGCAAATGAAATATGTCATGGCTTGCTTTTATT
>PYAF01004506.1:88529-103983 GCA_007407185.1 Glycine tomentella | reverse complement strand
ATTGGTTAGTTGCTTTCCACCCTACATGTGTCCACTTTCTTGAATTTTCTCAAGCCTTCCTTAATCCTCTTGATAGTACACGTGGATTTGCTCAGCTTGGAGAGTAATCTCCATCAATTTCGTGGTATAGCTAGGTATTAGAGATATTTTGTGCTTTTCCTTCATTCTTTGAATTTTCCCCAAAACCCGTTTAGTAAAACAGTGGTTCTGGATTCGTTAGCCGTTGGATCTCCTTGAAATTTTAAAGGTATACTCCTATCTCGTATATCTAACTTTTGACCGTTGGGATTTTGGAAATAATTCCAAGAACTGTATACGGGTCCAAAAGAGTCAAGAGGAAGTTTATTTCAAAAAAATCTTCTTAATTCATTATTACCTTACTTTACAAATGGACCAATGGCATGTATCCTAGCCTTTTTAAGCATCCATGTGTCCATTCTTGAAGTTTCTTAGAGTTTTACTCCATTGATCTTGCATCATACGGTCAAGGCTTTATTTAGAAATTCAAATAAATCTAATTTTCCTTTATTACCTATAATAGCTAGATTCTAATTTCTTATTGGTCCATTTTTGCCTTGAATGATTAAAATTACTAAAACAACTCATTTAGAACACTTATTCCTTTCATAATTAAGAGAAAATTTTGTAGATTATGTCCATACGTTTCTTATAATTTTCTGATACTTGAGTTAGTCTACACTAAGCTCTTTTCAAACTATTTTCCAAAATTCCTAGAAATTACTGTTTATGGTTCTCTGCTACTAACCATGTTGATAATTTGTTGTCTAAAAGTATTTTATCCAATACTCAGGTCCCCACAAATTTCTAAAGTCATCTGGTCATTTTGGAACCAAAGGGCATTTTGGTAATTTCACCGTTCACCCTAAGGGTATAATTGTCATTTCAGGGTATCTCTGCAATTGTCATCCTAAGGGTATTCTAGTTATTTTCAAAACATCCAAGGATATTTATAAAATTTCCTCTTTAAAATATCTGGCTAAAATGCCTAGGGGCAATTTGGTCATTTTCAGAATGTCCAGGGGTATTTTTGTCATTCCTCCCAAATCTTTTTGTACTGCCTCTAATTAACATTTTACCCTAGTTGACTGTGATTCCAAAATTTTGGGGTGTTACAAGTGGCGTTTTGGCGTCTTCATAGTCGTTTTTGCATGCAACGAACTGAACACAACGCAACAGAACGACATAAAACATCACAACACGAAACTAAAATAAAGCTGAAATAAATAAATAAAATAAGAGAAACGGCAATAAAAGAGAAACAAAGTGTTGGGAGGAAGGAGGGAATTTAAAGTGTTTGATTGCGAGATCTGAGAGGCGTGGAATATGGACCGCTGATTTGAAAGGGAGGGCATGATGAGGGGTAACGGGTGGATCTTTAGGCTTTGTTTGGGAGTTAGGAGGGGAAGGGAAGGAAAGAGATTTAAAGGAAAGGGAGGAGAAGGAAATGGAGAAAAATGAGGGAAGTTCCTTCCTCCTTATTTGGGAGTTAAAAATATATTAAGAGAGGGAAATTGAGAGTTAATAAGATGTTAAATGTGAAAATTATATAATTTAAATGTAAAAATATATTAAAAATATATTTTAATATATTTTTGAATTTGTAGTTGGGGTAGGATAGTAATTTTAATTACTTTTCCTTCTAAAAACCCCCAAATTGGGGGAACAACAATTTTTAGGTTTTTGAGGATTTCAGAGGAGTTTTAAAATTCCTCAAATCCTTCTCCTCACAAATTAAAACTCCCAAATAAGGAGATGTCACCACCTAAACCTTTTTCCCTTCCCTCCCTTCCCCTCTAAAATCCCTCTCCCAAACAAAGCCTTAAGGACCAGTGAGTTGGATTTTAGTGAGGGAGACGTCGACGGCTGAGATTGAAGAAATGGGTACGTGGAGTGTGGATGTTGTGAGAAGTGATACGGTTGTGTGAAATCTTGGCTGGAATAGTAGCTCATCTCTACTATTTCTGCATCATGAGCACAGGGCTAAGACAAATTCATTTATGGAAGAGATGAAATCTAGACTGGAAAACATAGAAGCTAGGCTTGTCCTTTATGACTTTGATAAACTAGCTTAGGTTATTATGTTTTCTTTCTATTTGCTGTGTTATGTTGTGGTTTGCTGGTTGTTTTTTTTATACCCTTTTTAGTGTCTACTGATTAATGTAATGTGTAACACCTTGAAATTTTGGTAACTTAAAATATGTGTGATGTATTCCTTGTATAATTTGATTACTTTATTAATTAGAGATTAGTTGAAATGTTATGTGGATTATCTATGTGCAATTGCTTGGTGTAGAGGTCAAGTTATGTGGAGTTGTTTGAAATGCGTTGTATTTGAGTGATTTCGAGTTTGACCCAAAACCTATTTTAGTAAAATCACCATTATGAATTGGTTAACTGTTGGATCGTCCTCCAATTTTTAAGTTAGATTTCTAACCCAAATATGAAAGGTTTGACCGTTGGGATTGACTAAATAACATCTGAAGCATGAGCGATTAATTTTTCACTGAAGCAGAAATTCTAGAATTGGGTCAGCTCGCCCAAGCGCATTTTGCAGGAATTTTGCTCGCCTGGGAGAGTCAAGGCGGTGATAAATAGTACCAGCAACATCCAAACTCGAAAAATGGCCTTTCTCTCTCCCCCAAACAGCACCCAACCCCCTTCCCTTCCTCCTCCACCACCCATGGCCACTGGTGATCGGCATGAGCTGTTGTTTCTTGCCGTTGAACCATTGTACGGAGAGGAACACTTTAATCGGAGCGGAATCTTCAAAATACAACCCGAAGATTCGGTAGCGAACGGAGCCTCCAATCCTCCTTTCTTAGTTTCTTTGAGGTAACAATAGTTTCCTTGTCTTCTTTTAGCTAGTTTGAAGCCTCTATTGATATATGTTGCGATTCGGGTACCGTTTTTGGTTGTTTCTATACTTCCTTTGAAAACCCTTTAAAAATGAGATGTTGAAAAAGTCTCCTTTTTATGAAACTGATGTCATTTCTGTGATTCTTGTTGAACCTGGTCACATTGGTGTGATCGGAATTTTCAAAATGATGTCTTTTGATGTGGACTCCAAAAACACCATTTAGCCTCTTTTTAAATTTAAGTGGGTATTTGACCCCAAATGTTAATGTTAATGTTAAAGTTAGTCTTTGAAATCTATACTAAGTTATCTTCAATTTGGTATATAGATACAGCATTCGGACAAGCACGTGTATTCAAAGGATCGTGAAACAACACCACTAGGCTATAACAGGGAGAACTCCTAGTTAGGTAAGGGGAGTTTATTATTTTGTTATAATTTTGGTACCATAGTTTGGGGCTAGGGAGTCCAACTATGAAGGTAACTATCTGTCCCTGCTGTGTGTTGGTTTTAAAGAAAAACTAAGTTTTTAACTAAAGGGATGCGATGTATTTATGAGTGATGTGTTTTTGTTCCTGTGTGTGCTCGTTTTCAAGGCAAATGATGTTTTTAACTAATGTGATGCGATGAATTTGCTTGTTGATGGATAAAACTGTGAATGATGTTGTTGTTATGATGATTGAATTTTGGGAAAAGTCTTAATTACAGAGGAGACTTTGCCAAAAATTTTATAATTTGTTCTCTATTTAATTCTTTTACTAAAATTTTAATGGGCATGAGAGTTTGTTTTCTATACTGTAATCCTCCTCTTTAATTTAGAATTTTCCTAAAATACCAGTCTCGTGGTAATATGGATTGTGAATGAAATGAGATGATGTTTTTGTTGTTTGTGGTGCTTAAATGTGGTAACATTGATGTGGCTGATAATATTGAAAATGAGATGTTATTGATGTGTTGGTGATGATTGAATGATATAATGATGATGTGGTTTATGATGTTTAAATGAGATAATGTTAATGTGGTTGATAATGTTGAAATGAGATGATATTGGTGTTATGATGATGATGTTGAAATGAAATGACGTTGATGTTATTGATGACATTGAGATGACATGATGTGGATATTGATAATGACATTAAGAAATAATATTGATGTGAACAATGTCATTGTGTGATGTGGATATACATGAATACCATGGGGGTGACCGGTTGGAAAACCTTGCGAGGGCGGGTTTACGAATTTTAAGCATCCTAGGAGAGAATGAGATTGTTTAAAATTTCGGTCCCTAGCTATCCATAGTCACTATATCGGTGATGTTGTGTATGAACATGGGGGTGCATGACTGGATAACCTTGCGAGGATGGGTTTACGAATTTTAAGCATCCTAAGAGAGAATGAGATTGTTTAAAATTTCGGTCCCTAGCTATCCATAGTCACTGTAACGGTGATGTTGTGTATGTACATGGGGTGCATGACTGGATAACCTTGCGAGGGTGGGTTTACGAATTTTAAGCATCCCAAGAGAGAAAAGGATTGTTTAAAATTCCGGTCCCTATCTATCCATGGTCATTGCATTGATGGTGCCCATGTTCATACTTCATTTTTTCATGGATGGAAAGAGAATGGTGGTAGTAAGTACGGGGGTACTAGGGGCATCACTCTATTTGGAACTCCCTTGTGACTCAGGGCTGATCACCATGGGGAGAGCGACCAGTGCACGATAGGGTGACCTCGACGAGCTACTGCATCATTTTCCTGAGAGAGGCTATTTCCATGAGGATGGTACCACATTGCATGCTGAGTGATGGGTCAGATGCAAACATCATACTAAACATGATTATTTGAGATCTGTAATGCATTGGATGACTGTCCTTGTTGAATGTGTAACGGAATGATGGGTTTGTGGTAATAATTATGGTGATTTGTGTTGTCTTTTTTCCAACTACTGTTATCTAATGCTTGTTGGTTTTATATAATAAACTGGTGTCATTTCTGTGATCCTTGTTGAACCCTGGTCACATTTGTGTGATCGAAATTTTAAAATGATGTCTTTTGATGTAGACTTCTCAAAACACCATTTTAGCCTCTTTTTAAATTTGAGTGGGTATTTGACCCCGAATGCTAACATTGGCCTTATTTTTGGAATCTATACTAAATTATCTTCAATTTGGTATATAAACCTCTGTGTTTGGGCCAAAGCACATGAACTTGAGAGATCCCAAAATGACGTTTCAAGGAGCTAACAAAAAATATAGATAGGTAAGGGGAGTTTATTATTTTGGCAATAGTTTAGATACCATAGTTGTGAAAATAAAGGGAATACTCACAATAACCAAGAGGGGGTTGAATTGGTTAAAACCTTGGTATTTTAAAATTAATTCAAATCAGAGTTTCAAGATCTTTATCACTTTCAAAACCAAGAAATCTTTTTACTCAATCAAATAGCTCAGCCCCTTGGAATCAATTTGCTTAAAACAGAACTTGTTGAACAATGAATATGAATCAAAGAATCAATGAACAATAAAAGTAATAGAGATAAAGAAACGACACACAAGCAATTTTATACCGGTTCACTTCACAACTGAAGCTACATCTAGTTTCTTCTAATCAACACTAGATTAGAGTTCCACTATTATAAATCTTGTTCTTACAAGCTTATTACAAAACCTCCTCTTTATCAACCCTAGATAAAGAATAAAAATCTAAAACCCTATTAGAATTCTAAGGAGCAAGAACTAGAAAACACTACTCTGTTCTTTAACTAGAGAACGCTTCTCTAGACCCAAGCAAGAAGAACCCACTTACAATAGCAATTACACCAGAAATTCAAAAATGAATTTACACACAAAGATTAAGGAGAAAGACAACTTGATGATCCAGTGAATGTAATGCACATGAGCTACCAAGTCAGGTTGAATAACAAAACAAAATCAGCACATGGTTTTTCCTTAACCCTGAAAAGTTTCTTGCTCAAGATTCATTCAAAGACCTATGAATGATTTGAAAGAAGCAAGAAGTAATAGAACCCAGAAAATCACTTTGAGAGAGTTTAGAAAGCTTGTGTATACTCAAAAATACAAATTATCAAGTTCTGTCACAAGCCAAGCCTTCAAATCTATTTATAACAGATTTTGTAACTAACATTAATTGATTAAATGTGCCAGATAATCGATTAAAACGCTTCTGTAATTGAATAAATTATCACTTAATTGATTAATTTGTTCAAGAAGGCTTCTGGATTTCAACAGTGAGCAAAATAATCGATTAAACCGAGCTGTAATCGATTAAGACAGAAAGTTCAGTTTCACAAAATGAACTATGTAATTGATTACGAGTTTTGGTAATCGATTAAGTCAGAAGATTAGTTACAAACATTTAATAAAGCACTTTCAGTTTCAATCAAAGGTCAAATAATCGATTAATCTGATAGGTAATCGATTAAATTGTTTATGAAGGTTTTTCTAGATTGAGCGAAGAACAAAATAATCGATTATATTACTTAAGTAATCGATTAAAACAATAAAAAATCATTTTTCCAAAAACCTTTTAATTAGATTAAAACTTTAACCCAAAGAATAAAAGCTTTGATGTTTTAGTGAAAACTATTTAAGCTTATTAATGGATGAATGAATGAATGCATGAATCAATCAAATTGTCTTTCTCTTACACTTGAATTATACACTAAACTTCAAGGCACTCCAAGCATGTTGCTCAAAACACATTCTTGAACACAATCTTTCACTTTCCATAATTCTCCCCCTATATCCAACAAGTTGGGGGGTCAGGGAGTCCAACTATGAAGATAATTGTCTGTCCCTGTGTGTGCTGGTTTTCAAGAAAAACTACGTTTTTAACTAATGGGATGTGATGTATTTATGATTGATGCGTGTTTGTTCCTGTGTGTGCTCGTTTCACGAAAAACTGTTTTTAACTAATTGGATGTGATGGATTGTCTTGTTAATGGATAAAACTATGAATGATATTATTATTGTGATGATTAATTTTTGGGAAAAATCTTAATTACAAAGGAGACTCTGCCAAAATTTTTATAATATGTTTTCCTATTTAATTCTTTATTAAATTTTTAAATGGACATAACTTTTCTATATTGCAGTCCTCCTCTTTAATTTAGAATTTTCCTAAAATACCAGTCTCGTGGTAATGTGGATTGTGGATGAATGAGATGCTATTTATGTGTTGGTGATGATTGAATGAGATAATGATGATGTGTTTGATGATGTATAAATGATATAATGATGATATGGTTTATGATGTTTAAATGAGATGATGATGAAATGGATGTCGATGTTGAAATGAGATGAAATTGATGTTTATGAAGATAATGTTGAAATAAGATGAATTTGATATATATGATGATGATATTGAGATGAGGTGATGTGTATGCACCCTGATACCCATGGGGGGTGCATGATTGGTCATCCTTGCAGGGAAGGATTTGTTCTTGGCCATGATCATGCATTGATAGTGCCCATGGTTATCATTGTGTAGTGTGGATGTACATGGATACACATGAGGGGTGTATGATGGGTTACCCTTGCATGGAAGGATTTGTTCCTAGTCAGGTCATACATTGATGGTGCCCATGGTTGTAGGCTGTGTATGTACATGTGGGATGCAATGATCGGTTGGTTAACCTTACGAGGATGGATTTGTTCCTAGCCACAGTCAGTGCATCGGTGAGCCCACATTGGTGTGTTATGTATGTACATGGGGGTGACGGGTTACCCTTGCGAGGAAGGATTTGTTCCAAGCCAGATCATGCATTAATGATGCCCATGTTTCATACTTCATTTGTATGTGTGGAAATAGAATGAAGGCACTCGCGTACCTGTGGGTTTCATGGGCTGAGAACGCAAGTACTAAGGTCATCAAGTTTGGAATTCCCTTGCGCTGGCTAATCACCGGGTGGAGGAATGGCCAGTGCACGACAGGGTGACCATAATAGGCGGTGAATCATTTTTCCTGTGAGAGGCTATTTCTGGATATGGTACCACATTGCATGCTACTAGATGAGTCAGGTTTATGCATCATTTTATGCTTGTTTGTTTGAGTTGTGAAATGCATTGGATGATTGGTTTGTTGAGTGTGTATTGGAATCATGGATTTTTTTTAATGATTGTGGTGGGTAATGTTGTTTCCTTCCCAATTGCTGCTATCTGATGTTTGTTGGTTTTTATATAATAAACTCACCCTTGCATTTGTTGTACCATATGGTTGGTACCTGTGATGATCGCGAACTTTCGTTTGTTTCAGCAGATGAGCAGTAGTAGGTGACCTTTGAGGGAGATCTTCTTTTTGGTTGAAACCGACGTGATGACGTTGGATTTCTTTTTGGTGAAAGAGTAGTGTTTTGTTAATAATCTCTTTCTTAGTTATTCTTTGGCTTTTTTTGTTTGATATGTAATTTCAGGTGTATATACATGTAAAACTAAAGGAAGTTCAATGACATGTACTGATTTAATATATATGTACATATGTGTTTAATTATGTATTTGTAATACGTGTATGATAATTGTATTATCATGAAAAATTTACTACCATTTTCATAATCAAATTAATGGAGTTTTTATTAAAATTGAAATTCACACGATTAGAGTTAGTGATATCGTAGCGACGAGGCGGGTCGTTACAACATCAACTTATACTTAACTGCAAGTAGACCTGATATTATGTTAAGTGTTTGCTTATGTGCTAGATACCAAGCAAATCCCAAAGAGTCTCACCTAACTGCAGTCAAGAGGATCCTCAAATATCTCAAGTCATACTAAGAGTTGGACTTTGATATCCTAAAGGTGCATCACTCAACATAGTTGGATATTCTGATTCTGATTTTGCAGGGTGAAAATTGGATAGAAAGAGCACTAGTGGAACATGCCACTTATTTGGAAGCTCACTAATCTCTTGGCACTACAAAAAGCAATCTTGAGTTGCTTTATCAACTGCTGAAGCTCAGTATATTTCTGCTAGAAGTTGTTGTGCACAAAGCCAACAACTCCAAGTTCTTTGTGTTGAGCTAAAGGAAATACCCCTGATTTGTGACAATACAAGTGCCATCAAAATATCCAAGAATCCAATCATGCATTCAAGGACCAAACACATTAAGATAAGACATCATTTCCTCAAGGATCACATCCAAAAGGGTATTATCAAAATTGAGTTCATTGATACACTTAACCAATTGGCTGATATTTTCACTAAACCCTTGGCTAGAGATAGATTTTATACACTTAGAAATATGCTAGGAATCCTTGATGAGTCTAATATATGCTAGGATGCTTTTTAATATGTCTATCTACATCTAATTTGGCTATTCATCACATTTGACTCAACATTCAAAATATGCTGCATTATCACTGTTCATTCTGCAATATTGACTGGAATAATCAATTGAGTGTCAAAATAATCGATTAATTAGTCATAGTAATCGATTAATCCAGAGCAAACAAATTTTCTGAAGTCATTTTAAACAGAGAGTAATCGATTAATTCGACAAGGTAATCTACACTTATCTCTCTCATGTACTTAACAAAGCAACAAATGTTCAATTGATATTTGGCATGATAAAAGCCAAAAAGGGGGAGATTGTTGGATATAGGAGGAGCTGAAGAAGAAGATCAAGGATAAAGCCCATGTCACTTGAAGGTTTTAGCTTTTTATATGCCATTCAATTGAAGGCATTTGTAATTTGTAGAATGATTTAAGAAGGTTTATCTTGTGATCCTTGCATTGCATAAAGCATAAACATATTCATGCATAAAATGTTTTAAGAAAAGAACTTAAGAGTTTATCTGTGCATATTCCATGGCTTTGTCTGCTTTATTCGATTACACAAGGATATAATCGAATACCAGCTTCAATTTGATTCTGGAAAATCCATGACGAACACTTTAGTCGATTACAAGCTGGTCATAATCGATTACATAGTTGTATTTCTAAAACATGCATGACTGCCTTAATCGATTACCACAATCTATAATCAATTACATAGGCTTATTCTGGAAATTGTACATGACTGCCTTAATCGATTACCACAATTTGTAATTGATTACCAAGGCCTATTGCATATACGAGACTGACTGGTTTAATCGATTACTTCATGGAATAATTGATTACTTTGTTCATTAAAGATTTCCAGATTGTCTCAAGAATATTTTAATCGATTACTTGGTTAAATAATCGATTACACTTGCGTAATAATCGATTACTGTCTGTTAAAACTATTTTCTATATAAATATGCTTGGGTCTGCGATTTCTATATTGATCACATTTCATCATATACTTCAGATTACGAAATCCCAACACAAGAAAAAGTTCTCATTGTCCAATAAACAATTTTCTGAGTATTAGATTTCTTGCTTGAGATTAAAAGATCATTTTGCTTCATAGTTGAAGATGAGTTAAGAAATTTTTTGCAAGAGAGTTGATTCTAAACTTTGATATTCATGCAACTTGGTGTTGATTGGTAAAATCATTTGTACATTCATTCATCCATTGAGGATCATAGGTTATGTCTCTCTTAAACTTTCTTGTAGATTGTTTTGAGTTTCAAAATACGTTTGTAAGGCTAAGTTCAAAGAGTTTCTTTCAAGCTTTCTAGAGTAGTGTTCTCTAGGGTAAAGAACTGAGTAGGGTTATCAGGATCTTGGTGACTTGATTTCTAATAGGGTGTTAGAACTCTGATTCTTTATCTAGGGTTGATAGAGAAGATCACTTATAATTGCTTGTAAAGAATACATTTGAATTAGTGGAACTCTAATGTAGTTTGATTAGAAGAACTGGATGTAGCTTCTCTTGAGAAGTGAATTAGTGAAAATCTAATCTAGTTTGACCAGGTATATTTTGAAGTGGAAATTATAATAATACCCTTGGAGTTAGTGCAAATTACAAAAATACCCTCAGATATTTTTCCTTAGATATTTTGTAGAGACTTGAAGAAATTACAGAAATGTCCTGGGGATGACAAATTATCAAATTACCCTTAGTAATAGATAAAAATCACAAGAAAACTAAGAGTACCTATACTGACAAATTTTTTTTATTAGTATCTAAAGCTATCATAAGTTAGAATTTTAGACCATGTGAACACATTAAGTACAAAAATCTTAGGTATCTGATAAAATCTTAGAATATTTAAATAATATCTATGGTGTTATGAGGAAAATTATCACATGAGGAACACATGTGTGTGATACAAGAAGAATATGATAGAAGCTAAGGGATCCAAGTGGCAAGCTTAGAAGTGCTTAGAATAGATTTAGTCATGATTAGTTAACTTAATAGAAGAAACAAATTTTAGTAACATAAAGGGATCTAGCCATGTGGAATATTTGATAAAGACATAAAACTTTAGATGAATGACCAAAGGAAATTAATAGGTATTGACACCTTAGTAGCTATCACATCAATTTGAAAACTACATGAAGTATACTTTGTTTAAATTAAAAAAAAAAAAAATCATAAGCCAAAGCATGCATGGTACGTGAGAATTAGAGCAAAATAATTGAAATGGAAGTACAAAATCATGTGCACGTAGAATTGGTGTACTTAATCCAATTGTGTAGCTATGTATAAAACAAAGAATAATCTAGAATTTCAGCCAACATTCCACATGCACCTTCAGCCATAAATGAGGGAATCTTTGCTTTTTGAAATACCTCCTTGTCATAATGACCTAGTTAGACTAGAACTAAACTGAGTCTAATTGGACTTCCATCCTAACCAATTTTGCTTCTATAAATACCTCATAGGATTAGAAAAATTGCAAGTCTCCAAGCTTCCTTTCTCTCAACCTCACAACCAATTCTCTCCTTTTCTTTCTTCACTCAAACAAAGCCTTCATCTCCTTTACTAAACCATGTCAACCACACTTTTTGTTCTAGCTTTCTTCACTTAGTTCCTCTACATCTAGCTTCTAAGTAAGTTGTTCTTAGAGAAAGGTTGTAGCTTGAAGAACTTAGAGGTATGTTCCAACCAAAAATCAAGGAGATCTATTGATTCAAGCTTAATTTAAGAATAAAGTGCCAAGGAAGATCAAGGTAGGTGAAGGTTTAGGTTTATTTATCACTTCATTCTTGAGATTATTCGAATGGTTTTAAGCTGAATTTCATACTGTTTTTAAAATTTTATATCTCCATCTGTACTTAACCAAACAAGGTGTTTGACTCATTGGATGTCCTCTAGGTTTTCCTAAAATATGGGACCAAATGGAGCAGTGAGTCGCGCCCAAAATTTATTTAAACTCAAGCTCTCTAAAACTGTCCACACCCAAGCGGCTACTGCCACAAGTTTTTAAAAAATTTATTTTTCTCTCATTGCTTACTCAAATAAGGTGTATGATACATGGAATTAAATATCTAGATGTTAACTACAACATATTAAAATTTTAGCTAAATCTAGATCGTGTACAACTTTCAGTCACGAAAACAACAAGAGATGTCAGTTGGAATTTTGACCTTGCTGGCAAATTTGAAGTTTTGTTTTTAAAATATTATATTTAGAGTTTTAGAACTCCAATTGAAGCATGTGATACCTTTTTAGAAAGCTTAGGAAACCTAGTTTAACATAATAACAAATGGGAATTTAATGACTTGTAGATTATTACAGATTATAGGAAGAACCGAATCATATGTGGTGAGAAATCTTGTTGTTATGATGTTCTTGAAAAGTGTTTTTGTATGATGATGAAATCTTGATGTTTTGTGGCATAATTGCATGACATGAGTTATGTAGCTTTTCATGTCATTGTGCATGTCATATGAATTAATAAAGATAAAAAGATAAGACCTGAAGGGTGATACAGTTAAGCTGAGCACAACCCTGATGGTACCAAACGGGTGATACAGTTAAGCCAAGCACGACCCTATGAGAAAGACATATTGACCCAAGGGTGATACAATTAAGCTTAGAATGACTCTATGGGATCCTAAAGGGTGATACAGTTAAGTGATCACGACACTGCGGAAGGAACCTAAATCTAGTAATGAGCTCATTGTCTAGTTTAGGGTATTAAAGAAGAGATCATTAAATTAAATTTATGCATTGTCATGATTGAAAATTATGCTTGCACTAATGATGAAGTATGAGATTATTTTTAAGTATTTATGAATAACATGAAACTACTTCGGGTTATATATATATAAAATTAAAATCAACTATGATTGTTCACATGTTTTCTTAATAAACCAAAGTAGCTGGAATGATGACGATGACATTGTATGATGAGTCTTTTTTCACCTACTAGGAATTCTTTGGAATTCTTACTGATTTAGTGTTTTCCCGTGTCATTCAAGACAGGTAAATTGAAAGGAGAAACCATAAAGTGGGGACAAATTGGAAGATTTCTTTTAATGTTGCAGACTTGTTGTATTTTACTATATGCTTTGTAGTATATGGACATTAATATTATTGTATGAAATATTAATTACAAGTTATTACTAAGTTTAGAATTTATTAAAAAGACCAAAATGTCTCAACAGGCTCTATATAAGCGTAATTTTCATAACATAGTTAAATTCTAATATTGAGACAAGTTTTTTTTAATCGGATTTGGTTAAAAACTTAGGTTAGAAAAATTAACATCTTCTAGTTACTTATTATGACCTAGGCATAATATAGTAATTGGAAGTGTAACGCCTCAATTTACCATCTCGTTATTATTGATTTTTAATGAAAATTCTTTTCGATTTGCTTAAAAATACTAAACTACAATTTTTCATTACTGAGTAATATTCATAATTCTGAAGTAACATATAATAAGATTACAAAAGATTTTTCCTCACTGATTAATCTTTATAAATCTGATGTACAATAGAATACAGACTGGTATCAATTCTATTACATAATACAAACAACTAAAACACTCCGTAACAAAGAAATACATCTTCAAACATAACCTCTTCAAAATATTACATCTTCAAACAAAATTCTCTTCTTGTAGACAGCTAATAGTCTCTCTTTGCTGTTCATCTGCTCGCCCGAATAAAATCGAGGTCATAGCAGGTGTCAACCACAGACACAAAGTACAGGGTAAGTTTATGATAAACATAATTTATGCAACAATATATATTCAATATGCAGATTTTCATAACAACATCCTCAAAGATGCATCATCTTAGACTTTTATCATGATGCATGATTCTCTTAAACTCTTTCAATAATTGGTACCAATAGTCAAGATAGCCCTATCCCAGTGGCACAGAACTGAAACGATTAGTCAGGGTCCCACAGTGTTGTAACAGGATTCTCACCCACACTTCATGTGATTATCATGGGTGGCGTGATTTCCCCACTGCCAAGTACCCCCAGATCAGACCTCTCTTATCTGAACGCTCGAACTCAGTTCCTGCAGCTATCTAACATACCTCCTTTTGAGGCAAATAACACGTACTAACCCCCGCCAGGCATATGCATATGAGACGTATAAGACTGATTCACTTTAAGGTATACTCTTTTCATCATCTCATATTTATTTTCAACATCAGTCTTTAATTTATATCTCACATACTTTACTCAGAAACTCAACATAAAATATAGAATTCAACTTTATATTCATGTACAGAATCTCAGCATATTATTCATGTACAGAGATTTATAGGAATATTCAACAACACATAAACTCCATAGAGATTTATAGAAACACTCAGCAACACATGGAACTTAGAGAGAAATTCTTAGAAACTTTTAGCAACATATGAACTTCATGGAAACACTCCACAACACATGAACATTCAAACACTTATTCAAACAAAACAACACTTAAACTATCTTTATCATAAAGATTCCCCATACATACCTTATAATCTCTTATGAAGCTTGTCTTTCTCTTCCTACAAAGCATGGCAAACTTTCCCTAAAGATGTTAGCCTCTTCTTTACGTGATCTTCAAGGAGAAGTGGAGTCTTCTTCTCACTTGATTTAGGCTTTAATAAGGAAAGGATGAAAATGAAGTGAAGGTGATGTGGGAGAGAGCTTTTCACGTGAAGTGTTAAAAGGGTGGAGTCTTTGAATGTGACTTCCACTTAAGGCCCCCTTCACCCCTTTATATAGTAGTTGGAAAATGATATAATATTCATGGAGATTTCTACCCTTCCTAGCTAGTTACTTCCATTTGGTTTCATTGTAACTAAGTTTAATGTCATTCCATTCCATTCTAACTAGATTTATAAAAAATCTCCTAAGTCATGATGACTTACTTTACAAGTGTCCCTACACTTATCATGAACTTTACAAGTGTCCCACCACTTGTCCAATTCATGAAACTTCTTCCTTTTTTTCCTTCCAAGTGTCTCAAATAATGAAGTTTCTCCATGATTCTCCAAGCTTCACGTGGATTCTAGGGAAAGGGAGAGAATTTTGCTTTATTTCATGTTACTTTGTATCCATATCCTTCAAGACATGACACCTTGCTTCCAAGTGTCCTTCCACTTGTCTTCAAGCCATGAAACTTCTCCATTCTTCCTCCTCTTTCACGTGATTTAACAAGAGAACAAGAGAAGATTTTTCTTCTCATTTTGTGCACATATATGATAGCTTTCTCATTCCTATATTAATAGTGAGTT
>PYAF01004506.1:15745-49313 GCA_007407185.1 Glycine tomentella | reverse complement strand
CTTAAATTTAGGAGTAGACATCTGGTATCCATGAATCCTCATGATCGTGATCCCATCACTGATATTCAAGAGATACCTATTCTATTCCAAGGGTTTTATCCAGTTACTCATATATTAATAATAATATCGAGACAAAATATGAAACAAGATAAAGAGCGCTTATAATTTATTCATGACAATATAAAAAGTACATGTACATCATAATCTAATGAAAAGATTGTCTCTAGGACATCCATATACTAACACCTCTCACAAACCAAGCACCAAGCCTCCCTTTCTCTCTCCTAAACTTAACCACCAACTCCTAGGATGAGGGGTCTTTCAGTTTATATAGAGGCGCAAAATTAGGTATAGGGACTCTTTAATCATTCTCAAAATATGATTTAAAAAAACATTTTTGGAGATCTCTAACCATCTTATTTTAATTAATTTGACTCTAGTAAATAAAAAATATTTTCATACGAGTTCAAGGCCTTTGGAATCACTCAAATCCAGTTTAAAATGAATTTTCTATGATAAAACATTAATTATGCTCAATAAATTAATTATTAATGCATAATAAATTATTTCCTTGAATAAAATATGAATATTATTATTTATAATTAAACTAATTTTACAAGGCTCAAAATAATTTTTAACCTAAAAAATCACATAATTACGAAAATGCGATTAATAAGGGTATTCCATTACTTTGACATTTCTTTGACTAATTGACTATGATTGATTGGATATTGGACAAGGCTTCTAGGCTTAAAACACATCTTAAGCCTAGAATTAAAATTCTAAAGTACTTATTCATTCAAGGATATCATACACAAAAAAAAATTATTTAACTACTTAAAATGCTATAATGTTAACTATCATTCAAACATTAACTATTTTTACTAGAAATTTTTCAAGGTACAAAAATTGGGATGTTACAACATAAAGATCCTTTTGCACCAAAACAGGGTGGGAGGATGAAGGAGTTTCATGCTGAACTACCTTATTCAAAGGGAAAAATGAGTCTACCACACTAGAGTGAATAGTAGTTTCATCCCTTGTGGTGCGCAAAGGAAAAAGCCCAACACCTTGGAAGGAAGAATCAAGGACTACACCCACCTGGTACCATGACTCCATCAAGTAATTTAGAAACTTGTTAATGCACCACGTTCTCCACAGAAAGTCCATCTGAAGAATTATTGACATCTACCTGATCCTCGTGATTATTCAGATCTAGCAAAGGATCATATTGAACCTGGAGCATCTCTACACTAGTTTGAACCCCTCCAACAAAACTAAATCTCCAGAATTATCAAATGCAATTCTTTTTTTTCATTTTGTTGAACAACATCAATAGATTTAGCAAGCTACGCATTGTTACTAGTTTCGTGATGCTCGGGTCGGCCTTTTGAAAATTATCAATCACAATTACCGTTTGCTTTAGAACATAATGGGTTTCTACCATTTTGGATTTTTGTGGTTGTCTTGTTAAAATGCCAACATTTTGATAAAGAATGCCTAACAACTTTGCAAGAATCACATAAAAGCTAACAATTTTTCGTAAACCATACCAACAAAAATGTGGAGCCATCTCTCTCTACCAAGATTTGATCATGGAATTCTTGCTTCAAATCTACATCAACCAATACGTGTGCATAATGTCCAAAGGACCTGTTGGCAATAACATCATCCAATACAGACCTCCATCCTTATACACAATGGAAAAAAGAATGTGGTGCCTCCAATATTCTTGCGACAAAACCAAATATATGAACCCAACACTATGCATTAGATTGTCGTACAATCTTTGGTTAGAGATTTGGAGTCCAAGGAAACAAATGGACAACACCAGGCTCTAAAAACTAAGGCCTCCTGCATGAATCCTCCACAAATATTCAACAAAGGAAATATAGAATTCATAATATCCTTTACAAATAGGGATTAAACGTCACTGCCTTAAAGGTTTCCCTAAAGATGTCAATTTTGCTTGTAGATCTGAAAGCTTGATTGGATCCTGCCTTTTGGTCACAACTAGCCTTCTATAAAGGTTATTTTTGTAATTTTCCAACTATACTTGATATTCATCTTATGGGATCTTGATTGCGAGAGCATCACCTTTGAAACAAGGGGTAGGTATTTGGCTAAGAGGTATATCACAACCCTAACGAAGCACATTGGTCAAAGATTTTTATGGGTAAAGGTTGTTTCACATGTGTATCAGACAAAGGAGAAGAGTTTGATATCAAGAAACCCCAAGGAATGATTGGAACAAAAACTCTATGATTAAGCAAGCTCATTGCTTTAGATGTAATGCCAATGCATTCATTGATGTGTCTACCCTTCATAAAGCCACATTGTTGAGGTGAGATAAGCTTTGGAGCAATTCCGCCAAACGATCAGCCAAAACCTTGCTAATAATTTTTGAATCGAAAGATTGTTAGGGCAATGGTCCTAAACTTCTCCAATGTGTCTACCCTAAGAGTTAAAAGAAACAATACGACAAAATTTGAGTTCAAGTTGGGTAGCAACCATCCTTGTGAAAAGAATTTCTTCACAAAATTATAAACATCCCCCCGAACAATTTCCCAAAAATGTTGGAAAAAGAAACCTCCAAAACCATCAAAGCCTAGTGCTCCATCCCTATTGGAGTTGAAAACCCTTTCATGGACCTCTTTCGTTGTAGGAATGGTCGTCAAGTCCATGTTATCCTCATAGTTCACCAGAGAAGAAATAGTTTTTTCAACAAGATCATTCACTTGGCATACATTATCTAAAGCATAAAGGTTAGAAAAATATGAAAATATAATTTTTACCAAATCAAATTGTTTTTCCATAAGAACCCCATTCTTTTTCAGATAAGAAATAGACTGAGTTACTCGTCTCACCTTAGCCACACTATGAAAAAAGTTGTCTTACGGTCCCTTTTGCAATGCCAATCAACTATGAATTTATCTTGCCAAAAGCATTCTTAAATAGAGAGAGCTTAATCAAGTTCCAGTTGTGCTTCAACCTCCTCCAGACTAAGGTATCAAAATGACCAAGGCACTAAATTCTTTCTTGATCACTATCCACCTTGACCAAAGCATCATGAACCATGATATGAACATCAACAAAAGTTCTCTTATTCCAAGCTTTCAACTTCCTTTGAATATTTTGAGCTTTTGATTAAGCACAAACATAGGACACCTAAAATTTGTTGAGCCCATACTTCAGAGACTAACTCTTGCAATAATCATGCATAAGCCACATTTTGTGAATTCTAAAAGGGGAAGTGAAGCATTTTTCTCTATTATGAAAATGTATAAGAATAAGGAAATGATCTGATTTAAACCTTGACAAAGAAAAGCAGAAAATGTTGTTACATAAATAGAACACAAGGTTGATTACAAATAACCCTGTCTAGTCTCATCTCATTGTGCTTATTTTTCTTTCTACCATTTGACCATGTGTATTCAGCACTTGAAACTGGGATATGCTCCAACTTGCAACTTTCACCCTATGCTTGAAACTCTTCACATGAAATATGAGAAGGAAGAAGCCTTCCACTTTTTTCATGGGGACCTTAAAATCATGCCACTATAGCACAATGAACCTTCAATACGTTGTAAAGAGGCAAGATCAAGAAGAAGTTGTCTACGCTTCACATAACTTGTACTAGCATAGACAACAACAAAATGAAAATATATGTTACTATGTGGCAGGAAAAATGCTACAAACTGATATGATTGAATAAAAGAGGAGATAAATGTTCAACACAAATCACCCATAGATTAGGAAGAAGATGATTCCTATTGTTCATAGCAAAAAGCTTGTAATTTAACCTTGTCAAGAAAACTGAAAGATTATCAAATGATGTCTAAGGTTGTGTAAAGATTATCAAATCAGGTTTGTGATCTCTACAAACTAGTTTTAAAAATAATTGTGTGGCTTCATTTTCCACACCTCTAGCATTCGAGAAGAATGCTTTCGTTACGCAAGATTATCTAGGTTTGCCCAAGATAGGGTTAGTAAATCTGTACTACTATTGTTGTTGTTTCTTTTTCTTATTGCTTTAGGATTTTGATGTTACCAAAGTAAATCCATCATTACTATCATCAGCTACACTAGTGGTATCCACATTCACAATATTATGTGGAGTACCAAGTTCTTCCTCGTCCTGCTCATCAGCCCAAAATATGAGACAATCCCCATGTCTTGCTGAACAATAAGTGATATAACCTCTATGTTATTGACTATCCTAGCCTTACCTAACTCGTTGTTAACCAGGGAATAACGAACAATCTCTTTCTGGTCAATGTTTTCATTATCACTGTGAGGGGATTATGGGTGCAAAGATTCATCACAACAATCATTGACATCTTCTTCAATGTGTGTTTGGCTCTCATCAACCATATTCTTCTGCCTAAGGGATTTATCAACCACAATAAGTCATGCTTGGTTTTCTCCAACCTAATTCTCCTGCCTAAGAGATATATCCACCATAATAGATTGTAATTTTTCCATCCTAGACTGAGTATCTTTGTTAACAAAGTTAGGACCAGGGGGATAACCCCATCACTTTGAGCTTCAACTACTTTGGTCTTTGGTATGTATCTCGATACCATCTCTTTCTTTTCTTCCCCTTGTTTGTCTTAGATTTCAAAGGAAAAGAACCCGATCTTTTTGCAATTATCATCTGAATGTGCTATTATTTTACAACCGTCGCAAAAATTTGGCAAACATTCAAACAATGTCTACAAAAAATCATAACATGCCTTTTCCTCCAAGACCAAATCTTGAAAAGTTCTAGCTAAATCAACATCCATAAGAACCCTAGGAAAGTGGCCAAAAGAACCATTAAAGGTCACAAAATCCACAGCCAAAGGAATAGCTACACCCTTGGCTATGGAAAAGGTAACAGTAGGCCTCTAATATTCTTGGGGGAGCCCAAAAATTCTAATCTAGCATTGCGCATTTGTATATTGTACCATGCTAAGATTAAAATAAGGTTGTACAGTCCAAAATAGTAAAATGACACGTGGCTTTCACATAAAGGTCATTGTACACGTGGCCACTCTCCAAGTCAGCACTGCCTCATTAATAAGCGCTTATTCAGCCTCCAAGTGCCAACCCGGACATGTGTGTCTTGGGTTCCTTATCAACCCGCTACAGGAGCACGGACGTCGACCCTCAACAGGAGCACGGACACCAACAATATTTTCTCTCCTCAATAATTGCATATCTATATGCCAGGATATTTAAATAGGTGCAACCACCTTATCATATAATATCTTAACAAGTTATCTACTAATTATTACTTATCTACAAGTAACAATATATCAACAAGGTACACATTATCCCCTAATGTGACCGTCATGTCACTAGTTGGCAATGAGAACTCAAACAGTTAATAGAAGAAAAATATAAAAACAAAGGGACTAAAAGTTTTGTTTAAAATTTAATCATGCAAAAGGTTTAGAGAGGAAAAACGTATTTGATAAAAGTTAAATAAATTAAGAATGACCTTTCTCACATTATAATTTATATATTAAGTTAAAAATGCTTTACTTAACCACTACTCTCTAGATGGTGGTTAATCTCAACTTCAAGTATGAGGATTCTCGATCAATGACCAAAATACAATTAATATATGTTTCTCGCACGTAAAAATTCTCTTTTAATAACTAACAACTAAGTTTTATTATCTCTTAGAAGTATTATTAGCATACTCATTTTATCACATTTTTTATTGTTTAGTTGAAATTTAACTAAAATCACAAATTTCATACCCCACCTCTTTATTTAATAGTTATTCTATCTTAATTTTATAATTTTCAATAAATTTTAATCAATGAGAGACTTTGTCTTAGAAGAAGTGTGTTAGAGAATGTGTATCAAGCACTCCTCTTTATCTCTTGTACCACTCAGACTTGCCAACCCTTCGTACTCGGTGGTCAACAGAGTAGTCTACTAGAAATCTAGAGAATCACAAATTTAATTAAGGTAAGAGGAAAACTCTATCTTTTACCAGAAAGATATGGATATCTCTTAAAATCGAAAGTTTTCTGTTATTAGAGGAAATATTATATAAGATCATATATATCGTGTTTACATTATCTAACCAGAAAATTAAGATCCAAGTTATGCTGGAAATTCGTTTTAATAATCGAAAAATAAATACATTGATTTTCCACTCTTGATTCTAATCAACCACAGACAACTTATTTTATTTAGTGGGACAAAATCATAATTATGAGTTCTTTTTTGTTAAACTAGCCGCCAATATGACTTTCAACTAAAGGAAATGTGAGATAAATCAAGCAAACATAAATTCTTGACAAAATCATGTATTATTGTATTACTATCGAAAATGATCTTTTTGACGATTATAATTTGTCATAGAGATGGTTTTTGATAATCAATAAATAGACATACTATAGATCGAAAATACTTTTTTGATATCAAAAAAGTAGTTTTATAGTATTTTTATAGTTTTTTTGACAATATAAATGCTTTTTGAAATAAATAAATGTAATCAAATTTGGAAAAAATAAATCTATAATGAAATTAGATCAAAAGGCTTGAAAAGTAAAGTTAGAAAGTAAATCAAATTGAAATGTAAGACAATGTAAAAGTTGTAGAAAAGTAAAGAACAACAAATAAATAAGCATGAATTTAGAGAAAAATGTAGAAGAGGGTTGCATGAAAAATAAATTGATCGAAGAAAATAAATGATAGAAATTGTAGATTGCATCAAAGTGTGGGTTCCAACATACACTTCGTGCTCATAATCGATAACCATTTTTCTTGTGTGGCAAAGGTTTCTATATGATCTTCATAACCAAGGAAAAATGACTATCATTGTGCCTATTTATAGTTAATTCAACTCAACAGTCAGTTTACAAGATTCGTCCAAGTGTACAACTAATTCAAATTAACTATCTACGCTGTTGACACTTGTATTCAAATTGACAACATGCCTTTAATGATCCTTTCCTTACTCTTTTCAAGGAACATATAACTTCAATTACTTGTGTTCAGAGATAGACTATCTTCTACGTTTTTCCTTCTTTATTTATCTTTGAACCAAATCAATTTATATCCTTTTTTATCGCCATTCAGACAAGGCCTTAGTATCACGTTCTTTCATTCCATTCAATCCCAATACTTAGAAAATTTTACTTACACCCCCAACAGATCCTATTTTTCAATTTCACCTCTATAAAAGGGACCATTATAATATCCCTGTTTGTCGACTTCTCTGTGGCTCACACTTATGATATTTCACACGGTAAAACTTCACTCGACTCCTCGTTGGTCAGAACCCTCCATAGGCAGCCTTTTTGAGACCTTAACAATTTGCTTCGGCTACTTTCAGGATCAATTGAGACCTTAACAATTTACTCATGCTTTTTGGGAAACTTCCCAGAAAGTCACCCATGCTTAATTGTGGAGTTTTAAGAGATAGGCTACCGAAAAGTAAACGCATCTTGTTGGTATAGGTAATACCAATTAATTCCTTTAAGTCATTCTCAATTGTACATTTGCATATCTGCACAGCTTCTAGATCCCTCTCATTTCGGTGTGATTTGCCCAGGGCGTCACAGTCATCAAGGTCCAGGTAAGCCAACCTATATTTTGATATCTAATATACCTCTATGTCGCTAACTTGAGCATCTGAATGTCTTGGTAGGTACACCCCACCACCGTTTGTGGAGGAGCACATGGAGGAGCATCACCATGCGAAGGTTTTTCCAAATTTGGTTAATAGTGCATAAATGTCGCTTCCCCAAAAAATAGATAATAGTGCATAAATATCACTCCCCAAAAATATAAATTATTAGATAAAAGTTTTATCTTCAATATCATTTAAAGATATATCTGTTATTTCATTTAAACTTGTGATTGCCTCTTTGTTGAAATACCCAAACAAAGCATAAGCAATTACACATTCTCCTATAAATTGGAAGCTTATTCTTTATTCTTCCAGTTTTTATTTTCACACTCAAAGTAACTTTAAGAACTCGCTATCTTTTTCTCTCTACCATCCTTAAACCCTTTCCTTTGTCTTAGATTGTCTTTATTCCAAAGCTTCATTTCAATGGTTGGTTCTTCAGCTTCAACTCAAGGAAGCGTTCTCCTAATTTATATATATATATATATATATATATATATATATATATATATACTGAACTTGTGGAGTTCAATGGAAAATGCTTTGTGCCTTAACCCAATTTGGAGGCTGAAACCAATTTTGAAATACATGTCACTAATTTTAATTGCTACTTCTAGTCAGTAAAACATCCCATTTTTTTAAAACAAAAGAATCATTCAGAGAAAGATAAATCTTTACATCGAATTACATACGTGCGGATGTAGAATAACTTAATTTCGATAGATAAAAAAATAACATCAGTAATGTCACCGGATAAATAATTTGAATACAACCCATGTGTATGAAAGAAAGTGAAATAAATTATACATCACTGCTACAACAAAACATATACTCTTGAAGAAAACATCTCTCAAAATACATCAAAATTAGTAAAAGAAACTTAGGACTAGAGCAAACCAGTATCATACTAGAAGTATTGAACTATCTAAGATATGCCTTTAAGAGGATCATCACACTCCTCCATGAATGACAGCTCTACGGTAGCAAGCATTGTATCTAGATTCTCTACTAGCATGCAATGTACTAGGACACAACATGTGTAACTTGTAGTTTGTGTTACTTTGCACGACCATACCCACTCTCGCTGTGAGCTACACTAAGCCCGCAAGAGCATCGACATCCTTGACATCGTCAATACCTGCAAGTTGTTGGTTGTAGGGGTGATGAAAACAATATGAACACACAAAATAACCAAGAGAGGGGTGAATTGGTTTAAACTTGGTCTTTTTAAAAAATCTTTAAGAATCAGAGAAATAGGATCTTTATCACAATTAAATCAAGAATACTTCAATCAATCAAACTACTCAGCTCAAGAATACAATTGCTAAAAGCTTCACTTATTGAGTAATAAAGATTTCACCAAATGAATCACAGGTTAAGATGATGAGAAGAGATTAAAGTCAGTAATCAACACAATAACTTATACTGATTCACCTCTCAACAAGAGAAGCTACATCCAATTTCTTCTAATCAAAACTTGATTAAAGTTCCACTATTCACAAAATTCAGTTCTTACAAGCTTACAACAATCATCATTAATCAACCCTAGATGAAAAATAGAAATCTTAAACCCTTTTAGAGTCCTAGTGACTAAGACAAAGAGAAACCCTTTTCTTCTCTTCCATCTAGAGAAATCTAATCTAGAAAAGCTTTAAGATACTATTGTAATAGTTACGAACAACCAGAAATAATAAAACAAATTTACAATCAAAGTTAATAGAGAGAGACAACCTGATGATCCAATGAATATGAATGAATATGGTTTATCAATCAGGTTTAAAATGAAAACAAGTTTCAGAGCTTCTTCTCCAAATATTTCTTTCAATGCAACATGTAGATTTAGAATTTGTGGGATAAGAGTTTTAGAACTCAGAATATCCTTTCTCACTTTCAGAAAACAATGAAAATTTCGTAGAGTAGTGTGTTGTATTTGCAAAAGACCCAACAACTATTTATAGCAGACTGTTGTAACTGAATGTAATCGATTAAATTGTCAATGTAATCAATTAAAACCACCAATGTAATTGATTAAGAACAAATTCAATTGATTAAAATGTTCTTCAGCTTTCTGGAAAAGATATATGAGCAAAGTAATCGATTAAATCGTCATGTAATCGATTAACACAAAAAGTCTTATTTTCCAAAATGCGCCAAGTAATCGATTACCACAGGAAGACATTTCTGTGACTTTGTGAAGTGTAATCAATTACTATTCTACTGTAATCAATTAAAGTGTTCTTCGAAGCTTAAGTAATAGATTACCATTAGCTGGTAATCGATCAAAGCAGTACGAAATGTTTTTCCAAAACAAGCTTTGAACACTTTGACCTTTTCAATATAATCATGAATACTTTAAATCTTTTTCACAGAACATATGACTTTTGTAAAACCATGAATGCAAGCCAATGAATGATATTTATGCAATGCAAAGGATCAAAGGATGAACTCTTGTCCATCTAATAATTACATATTGTAACACCCTGAAATTTCGATAACTGAAAATAGATATTTGGTGTATTTGTTGTGTTATTTTATTGTTTGATAAGTATGGATTAGTTTAATTGTTGTGAAAATTATCCTAGTGCAATTGCTTGGTGTAGATGTCAAGTTTTGTGGAGTTTGTTGAGCTGCATTGAAATTTTGTAATTTCGAGTTTGACCCAAAAACATGTTTTAGTAAAATAATCATTATGGATTGGTTAACTGTTGGATCGCATTCAAATTTTAAAGGTAGGTTCCTAATCTACATATGTTGAGATTGACCGTTCGGATTGTCGAAATAGCATTTGAAGCGTGAGATATTAATTTTTCATTGAACCAGAAATTTTAAAATTGGGTCAACTCACTCAGGCGAATTTGGGAAGGCATTTTGGCTCGCCTGGGTGAGTCAAGGCAGTTTCAAAAGCATGCAACAACCTCCAAATCACGAAAATGGAGTCTCTTTCTTCCCCAAACAGCACCCAAGTCCCCCACCCTCCCCCTCCACCAGTCACGGCCACCAATGACCACCAATAGCCATCGTCGCTTGCCGTTGGACCACCCCGCATGGAGAGGAACCCTTTAATCGGATCAGAATCTTCAAAATTCAACTCGCAGTTTCAGTAGAGAACGAAGCCTCTAATCCTTCTTTCTTGGTTTCTTTGAGGTAACCTTGGTTTCCTTTGTCATCTCCTAGCTAGTTTAAGCTTCTCTTAGTGTCTCTTGCATTTTAAGTACCGTTGTGGGAGTTTTACCACTTCCTTTGAAAACCCTTTGAAAATGAGATGTTGTAATAGCCTCATTTTTATGAAATTGACGTCATTTTTTGGATCTTTGTTGAGCCCTGATCACATTGGTGTGATCAGAATTTCAAAATGATGACTTTTGATGTGGACTCCCAAAACACTATTTTAGCTTCTTTTTAAATTTGAGTGGGTATTTTACCCCGAATGTTAATGTTAACCTTGTCTTTGGAATCTATACTAAATTATCTTTAATTTGGTATATAGAGCTCTACGTTCGGACAAGCACGAATGTTTAAACAATCACGAAACAATACCGCTAGGCTGTAACAGGGAGAACTCCTAGTTAGGTGATGGGAGTTTATTATTTAGTTATAGTTTTGGTACCATAGTTGGGGCCAGGGAGTCCAACTATGAGGATATCTTCCTGTCCCTGTTGTGTGCTGGTTTTCAAGAAAATTTATGTTTTAAACTAATGAGATGCGATATAATTATTATTGATGTATGTTGGTTCCTGTTGTGTGCTCGTTTTCAAGAAAAACTGTGTTTTTTAACTAATGAGATGTGATGAATTTGCTTGTTGATGGATAAAAATGTGAATAATGTTGTTGTTGTAATGATTGAATTTTTGGGAAAAGTCTTAATTACAAAAGAGACTCTGCCCAAAATTTTATAATATGTTTTCCTATTTAATTATTTACTAAATTTCTAAATGGGCATAAGAGTGTGTTTTCTATATTGTAGTCCTCCTCTTTAATTTAGAATTTTCCTAAAATACCAGTCTCATGGTAATATGGATTGTGAATGAATGAGATGATGTTGAAATGGGATAATGTGATTGGGTTCATGTCGATGTAATGAGATAATGTTGATATAGTTGATGATGTTGAATATTGATGTTTATGATTATGATATTGAAGTAAAATGATGTTGATGTTGTTGATGATATTGAAATTGAGATGTTATTAATGTGGTTGGTGATGTTTAAATGAGATAATCATGATGTGGTTGACGATGTTCAACTGAGATAATGTTGATGTGGTTGATGATGTTGAAATGAGATGATTTTAATATGTATGATGATGATATTGAGATGATGTGATGTGGATGTTGATAATGACATTGATGGAGATAATGTTGATGTGAACAATGTCATTGTGTGATATGTATATATATTGATACCAATGGAGGGTGCATGACGGGTTACCCATACTAGGAAGGATGAGTTCCTAGTCGGATCATGCATTGATGGTGCCCATGTTTCATACTTCATGTGCATGGATGGAAATAGAATGAAGGCATGCGCGTACCTGTGGGTTTCAGTGTGCTGGAAACTCAAGTACTAAGGGGTCATCAGGTTTGGAATTCCCTAGCGACACTGACTGATCACCGGGGGAGGGGGAATGGCTAGTGCACGACAGGGTGACCCTGATAGGCGGTGAATCATTTTTCCTGTGAGAGGCTATTTTCGGGATATGGTACCACATTACATGCTGATAGATGAGTCAGGTGCATGCATCATTCTATGCATGATTGTTTGAGTTATGAAATGCATTGGATGATTGGTTTGTTGAGTGTGTATTGGAATCATGGACTTTTGTTAATGACTCTGGTGGGTAATGTTGTTTCCTTCCCAATTGCTGCTATTTGATGTTTGTTGGTTTTATATAATAAACTCACCCTTGCATTTGTTGTACTGTGTGGTTGGTACCTGCGATGATCATGAACCTTCGTTCGTGGGAGTAGATGAGCAGTAGTAGGTGACCTTGACGTGATAACGTTGGAATTCTTTTTGGAAAAGAGTGGTGTTTTGTTAATCAACTCTTTCTTAGTTAGTCCCTTGATTCTTTTGTTGCTAATGTAATTTCAAATATAAATATTTGTAAATATAACTAGATTATGTTCTGACATGTGAATGATATGTAATGTTTTAAATGTACACCCATATGTATCCATTTATGTATTTGTTTCATTGTATGATAATTGTATTATCGCAAAAAATTTAGTACCATTTTCATAATCAAATTAATGGAGTTTTCATTAAAATTTGAAATTCACACGATATAAAGTTAGTGATATTATGAGGCAGGTCGCTACACATATGCCTTCAATTGAATGACATGTAAAAGTTAAAACTTATCCAAGATTTAGATTCTTAGCATCTTGGCTCTCTTCAAGCTCCCCTGTATCTAATAGGTGAGTCCTCTACTCCTCAAATGCCACAATCAAACAACAAAAAAAAAGGAAAACATAACCTATTTAATCACTACGTATGGTTTATCTAAGCAGCCAACACTCTCAAGATCCTAAACACAATAGTAGCACACTTGTCACCTTTAGGGCCTAACCATCTCCACCAATCCTCCTAGGTCTTGATGCTCTTATACAATTATGTTGATATGGATGACATTCAGGAGTGATTTCCACATACGGATACAATGTGCACCAATCCCCAAGCTCCCAACTGAAAAAGCATAGTCTCAGAGCACGTCAGGAGTACAAAAGTGAGGCCTATGAGTTCCTCATGCCAAATGAGTGCGAACCTCTCCGCCCACTACATGTAATGACCCACCTCGTCGCTACGATATAACTACTCTAAACACGTAATTTTCAATTTTAAATGAAAACTCCATCAATTTGATTATGAAAATGAAGCTAATTTTTTTTATGATAATACACTCACCAGACAACGCACAAATACGTAAATACATACATACATATATATATATATATATTTAAAACCATTATATATCATTCACATGTCAGAACATAGCTCAGTTTTTACATTATCTAAGTCATGGATTTATATGCCCGACCAAAAAGAATCTGATGTAGATCCATTGAAGGCTAAAGATGTAACGTCCCCGTAGGCCTCCGGTGTGTTATCATTAACAATATCAGATTATAGTCTCATTAACATTAAATTTTATTCAGCGGAAGCATAGAATCGTTTTTCTTGATTCATTATGTATGGAATCCAAAATACCAAGCAAATATTTAGATAAGGCACATGACATAAGCCCTTGCTGATCCAGATTCTTATACATAACCATAAACATATAAATAGACAGGCACAATATACTCAGGAGGAATTTCATTTCATATCATATCATTAATAGTTCTGTACATACATATACATAAGTGTCCTCACCACACCGTGGTGGTACAAAAAAATAACTGCCCTCATCGAGGGGATACAGAACTACACAGCCCTTGTCAAGGGTAAAAAACATAAACAAAATCAAGACTGAGCCTTCAGCTCTCCCTACTGCTTCTCAATCAAGCAGAAATGTCTCTACTCGGGCCTCCTGCCCTGAGACTGCTCTCTTCTGTCTGAAGAGTCACCTGAAATCACAAATTCCCCCACACGGGGTGAGATACATATCTCAGTAAGCTCAGGGTCCTTGGGAAATCATTCCCACCCTGGCCCATAATTCACACTACAAACATCAGATAAGCATGCATATCAAGTCTATTTCACATCCATGGCAGAGATTCACTCAATGCCATCAATACATGGCAGAGATTCACTCAATGCCCTCAACACTTGGCAGAGATTCACTCAATGCCCTCGATATGGCAGAGATTCACTCAATGCCCTCCACATGGCAGAGATTCACTTAATGCCTTCAACACATGGCAGAGATTCACTCAATGCCCTGGGCAGAGATTCACTCGATGCCCCAACACATGGCACAACCAGGCACAAATGCACACAGAGTAGAATATGCAACAACCAATGCATGCATTATGAATATGACCATCACTCCCCTGGAGTGTGGTGTGCAACTAATTGGGAATCAATCCCCAGGGACTCAGAACTTACCTGGCAAGGTATCACTTTGCAGTTCCTTCCCTGGTCTGTGGCTCCCGCCACCAACAGTTCCAATATCACGCCCTAATCAAGGCATATACTATTATCAAAACCAATCCACAGGTATTCAAACACAGAACATATCATATACAGAATCCCCTATTCTAGGGTTCAATCAATCTCAGCCCACACTAGGCTTCTCACAGACCACACAAGGTCTCTCAAGGCTGAATACCAAGCATCTGAGTCATCCCAGACTCAATGCACAGCATATACATATAAGCTTTGGCCAACATTAGCCCATATTTCCAATATCACTGGAACGGTCTGAGTTTCACTCAAAGCACCGTTCAATTAGCCTCTCAGGCTCAACACAATCATAATCAAGGCTCTTGCATGTCCAGAAAACAACAAGTGACTCATTACACAGCCACACATGCATATCACAGAGCCAAGATTCAAAGTTCACCAATTCAAAAACTGAAAGCTAATCCTTCATCACTAGACAGTTCTAAACAGGTTTCTCTACAGAACCCTGGGCTAATTCTAGCCCCAGATCAATATAGATCACAAAATCCAGAAAACCTCAACTCTCAAAATCAACCGAAGAAACTCGAGTTTCTTACCTCAGTGGCGACCAGACGAGCTGCAGGACTGCTTCCTCAAGCTCTATTGTCCCTGCTGAGCCCTTGATTCTTCGCCAAACTCAAGTTTCTAAGGGTTTTCTGAGGGAATGGATTTTGCTCAGTTCAAAGGAAAAGATGAAGGATTATAGCTTTCTAATCGGTTTTTCCAGGTTTCTAGGTCTTAGGGAGGTGTTTAGGCCAACATATAAGGTCCAAGTAAGCTTGGAACAGACATTAATGGAGGCTGGGGCATCAGGAGGAAGAAGAAGAAGTTTTTCTTCTTCAAAAACGCGACTGCCATTATATACTCAACCTGCTCAAGCTTTGGCGCGATCCGCGCCAGCTCCGGCGCTACCCGCGCCAACATGGCGGTTTATGTGGTGCCCCCGCGTGGCTCTAACGCTCTGGGCGTCAAGTTCCAGTGGCTCTGGCGCCATCAGCGTCAGCCCTGGCGCCATCAGCGCCACACCCTTAACAGGGTTTTCTTCCAAAGATCCCTGGCGCTATCAGCGTGGGATCTGGTGCCAACCGCGCCAGGGTGAGGGTCCTTACAAAAGGTCTAGAAAGAGAACTTCCTTTGGTTAGATTTAGAGGACCCATGACAAGAGCTAGAACTCAAGCCCTTCAAAACCTCATCAAAGCTAACTTATATACTTTTGGACAACCATGAAGAAGCACACCAACTCAAGAATAACAAGGGCTGGATTTTGTACTCTAAAGTAGAATTTAACTCTATTTAATTTCAGCACTTGTTAAGTAGCAAAGGTAGTGGAAATAAAAAGGCTTATAGGTGCAATTGTGTAAAGAGGTGTAGGTGTACTTATGTGTAAATTGTGTAGCACCTATGTAAGCTTGTTGGCTGCCATTGAAAGCTAAAAATACTGCACGTTGGCACATGTTGGATCAGCCAAGAGTCACCTTAGGAGAAGCTTGCACTTCAAGCTTCATTAGCTTGCATTAGGCTTCACTAGTTTGCACTACAAGCTTCATTTCATTTGTAATTTCCCTTGCATTTAGTTGTAATTTCAAAGCTATATATGGCTGTCCAAAACTAAATGTAGTAACTTTTTGATCCTTGAATACAAAACATAATTTGTTTGTGAGAGTTTCTCTCTTGTTATTGTGCAAGAATTTCTTGGGTCTTATCAATGGTTTCTCAATGCTATTGTGGCGATTCTTCCTAGAATTATTGGAGAGCTTCTCCATGGTGTCTTCCATCTTCATCTCTTACCTTCTTCCATCTTCCATTGCTGCACTTTGAAGTTTTCTTTCAGCCATGGGCTGCACGTGAATTTGAGGACAACTTGTGTTCTTGAAGAAGCTTGAAGATCGAGTTTCATTGCAAGGTAGATTTGGGAAATCAATGTCTAATGGGTTTATACATACATCATGTGGTATCAAGAGCCTAATCCTTGTGAAATTCTTCTTCAAGTTCAGTTCTAATAACTTCTCCAAAGCTAAAAACTCCACCTAACCGAAAACACTAAATCTTACTTCTAGTCCTAGTTTTCTTGAGTTTTCGTGAAAATCTTGGTGGTGTGGGCTTTGTGTTGTGTTCCGCCACCTACCTTTGTGATTAGCTTCAAGTTTCGTGTGAAATTCATGTTCTTAATGTTTTTCATGTTCTTCATGTGTTCATGATAATATTCTAATTTTCTAGTTTTTGATTTTTGTCAACTTGTGTTAGTAGTTGTTTGTGTGTTGTATAACCACTTGTTTTGATTCTAATCTCATGCCTAAAATGAATTAAGTTGTTAGAAGCAAATTTTATAATTGTTACACATAGTTTTTTCGTGATTCATTAAGTTTCTTTAAGAATTCTTGAACTTGTACAAAAGAAAAACAAAAGCTTACAAAAATTTAGTGAAAGAAACAAGAAAAGGAAAAAACGAAACACAATTTGGTACAGCTAAAGAAATTATTGATTGGTGGCTGGAAAAATAGAAATAAAAAACAGAATTTAGAAGCAAAGCAAAGTTAAAAAAGTTGCAACTTTGAACCACAAAATTAAGTGAACTTGTATGACATGAAAATTTGGTGAAATTTGGTGAAATTTGGCTTCTAACAATTCAATTTGCTTGGTATATCCTCCTTATGCAGTTTGTACAACCAATATATCCTTGAGTTATCTCATTAAATTCCAATTTGAGTTGTGCTTTTCTAAAATTTTGCTTTTATTGTTTGTCTCTTAAAATTTCCAAGGTTTTGTCTTAGAGTTTTCTTGTTCTTGGACTTTTGAGTCTAGCCTAGAATTGTTTCCTATTTCACTATAGTAAGGAACCTTGGTTGGATTGAGAGTCTTTGCTTAAGAACCATAGAGAGGAGCAAGAGTGGGAAAAGGCAAGAGAGAACATTAAAGAAAGAGCCTAGATAAAGTTTGCAAACATGAGTGTGAGTGACAAACACTTAGAGGGTGGTGAGAATTTCCTTATATACTTGTGTTTTGCTAACCTTTTTTTTTTGAAGGATGAGCTTAAGAGGAGAAGAGGCTTTTTCACCTAAGACCTCTAGGTTGATGAAGGCCATTACAAAAAAAAATGGAATAATTACAAACCAGAATGAATGCAAGATTTGAGGAGTTACAAAGGGACCAAAGAAGGAGTAATCCAATTGGGAGTGTGGATGGAGAGGCTCATTGCAATAGGAGGTTGAGTGAGTATGCATCCTCTCATGGAGGAAATTATGAAGATGAGGGGAATAAGAGGGAGGATTGGAGAGAAAAAATAATAGAAGAGAAAATAATAGGAGACACAATCCTAGGAGGCACAATAGAGATGGGGAAGATTGGAGATTGAGGAGAGAAGAAAGAGAATGAAGGAATGGAGGATTGAGTGGAGTGAAAATAAAAATTCCAAAGTTCCTTGGCACTTATGATACCGAAGTTTACTTAGAGTGGGAGATGAAAGTAGAACAAATTTTCTCATGCCAACAACTTGATGAAGAAAAAAAAAGTGATTCTAGCAACTCTAGAATTTGGTGGCTATGCTTTGGTGTGATGGAACCAAATCCAAATGGACATAGGGAGGTTGAGGAGACAAAGAATAAATGGATGGAATGACTTGAAGGTGTGCTTGAGAGAAAGATTTTTCCCACTTATTATGCAAGAGAAGTCCACAACAAGCTCCAAAGACTATTCCAAGGCTACAAGAGTGTTGATGACTACTATAAGGAGATGGAATTGATGATGATGAGGGCTGAAATTGTGGAAGGCCAAGAGGCAACCATGGCTAGGTTCCTTCATTGCTTGAATAGAGAAATTCAAGATGTGATGGAGCTACATTCTTATGCCACAATAGAGGAGCTAGTCCACAAAGCTCAAAGGGTGGAGCAACAACTAAAAATGAGGAAAGCTTCCAAGACCAATGGGGCTGCAACTTTCAGCTGGAAGGACAAGCCTAGGAGGGAGATTTCTCAAGGGAAAAATAAAGAAGAAAAGGTGGAGAGCTCAACAAAAAAAATTATGGATCCAAATCCAACAAGATCAAGTGTTTTAAGTGCCTTGGTAATGGTCACATTGCTTCCCAATGTCCCAACAAGAGAACAATGATTTTTTTTCAGATGAAGGCATAACAAGTGAGTCTTCAAGTGACTCAAATAGTTCTTCAAGTGAAGAAGAAGAAGAACTTACACTTGTGGAGGCCAAGGAGGGTAATCTCTTGTAGTAAGGAGAATGTTGAACAATTTTTTCCTAAAAAAAGAGGAGACTCAAAGAGAAAATATTTTTCACACAAGGTGTTTAGTTGAAGACAAGGTATTCTCACTTATCATTGATGGAGCCAGTTGCACCAATGTGGCTAGTACAAGGCTTGTTGAGAAATTACACTTGCCAACCACAAAGTACTCAAGGCCATACTGATAAAACAATGAATACACTCAAATACCAAGAGGGGGTGAATTGGAATAACCTTGACCTTTTAAAATTCTTTATGAAATCAGAGTTTAGGATCTTAATCACTTTTAAAACCAACACAACTTTAATTCAATCAAACCACTCAGTCCAAGATTCCAATCACAAAACCAGCACTTGTTGAGTAATGAAGAAATCACAACAGCTGAGAGATCAAGATAGCAAGAAGAAATAGAACAATAGAAATTAACACAAGCACATATACTGGTTCACTTCTTAAGAGAAGATACATCCAGTTCTTTTAATCAAACTAGATTAGAGTTCCACTAATTCAAATGTATTCTTTACAGGAAATTAGAAGTGATCTTCTCTATCAACTCTAGATAAAGAATCAGAGTTCTAACACCCTATTAGAAATCAAATCACCAAGATCCTGAGAACCCTACTCAGATATTTACCCCTAGAGAACACTACTCTAGAAAACTTGAAAGAAACTCTTTGAACTTAGCCTTACAAAAGTATTTTGAAACTCAAAACAATCTATAAGATATTTTAAGAGAGACACAACCTATGATCTTTAATGGATGAATGAATGCACAAATGATATTACCAATCAACACCAGGTTGCATGAATATCAAAGTTAAGAATCAACTCTCTTGAAAAACTTTTCTTAACTCATCTTCAACTATGAAGCAAAATGATCATTTAATCTTAAGCAAGAAGTCTAATACTCAGAAAACTGTTTCTTGGACAATGAGAACTTCTCTTGTGTTGGAATTTCATAATCTGAAGTATATGATGAAATGTGTTAAATATAGAAATCGCAGACCCAAGCAGCTTTATATAGAAAATAGTTTTAACATACAGTAATCGATTATTACGCAAGTATAATAGATTATTTTAACATATGTAATCGATTATTTAACCAAGTAATCGATTAAAATGTTCTTGAGACAATTTGGAAATCTTTAACGAGCAAAGTAATCGATTATTCCATGAAGTAATCAATTAAACCAGTCAATCTCGTATATGCACTTGGCCTTGGTAATCGATTACAGATTGTGGTAAGGCAGTCATGTGCAATTTCCAGAATAAGCCTATGTAATCGATTAAAGCAAACAAAGCCATGAAATATGCACAAATAAACTCTAAAGTTCTTTTCTTAAAACATTTTATGCATGAATATGTTTATGCTTCATGCAATGCTAGGATCACAGGATAAGCATTCTTAAACCACTTTACAAATTACAAATGCCTTCAATTAAATGACATATAAAAAGCTAAAAGCTTCAAGTGATATGGGTTTTATGCTTGATCTTCTTCTTCAGCTCCTCCTATATCCAACAATCTCCCCCTTTTTTGGCTTTAATCATGCCAAATATCAATTGAACATTTGTTGCTTTGTTAAGTACATGAGAGAGATAAGTGTAAGAGCTTCAATCTTAACCTGAAATAAACTTAGCCTTTTGGTAATTTCAAGTGTTAAGAAGCTTTGCATAAGCATAGATATATTCTTAAGATTGCTCCCCCCTTTTAGGTAATATTTTTAAGTTGCAGAAACATAGATTCATAGAGCAATATAAGATTCAATTATTTTCATTTTCTCATATAATGTTCAATAATCTTCTCCCCCTATTTGGTTTATTAAATGCAAAAAGAGCAATGTGAAATGAATCATAAGCAAAGAAGGAAGACAACATAAGGTGCAATCGATTAAAATGAAACATAATCGATTACTCCAGTGAGAAATAAAATAGAGTTAACACTTAGTAATCAATTACCATTCGTCGTAATCAATTATTCCATTCTAAGTTAATTTTGAAAAAGCTTATATAGCATGCGTAATTGATTAATTAGTCATTGTAATCGATTAATCCAATGCAAACAAATTTTTTGCACCAAGCCTAGCTTGTTCAGATGCTTGATTTTAATGAGACTGACAATATTAGTTGTGTTGTCAACAATCTCTTTAGAAACATCAATTTTAAAATAATCAATAAACCTAGAGATCAACATATCATAAGGAAAGTTGTAGCTGATCAATGTAGAGGCCTTCAACATAGTCTCAACAAACACAATCACCCAGTTGATTTGGGTATTAGTTTTGATGCCATACACTAGTTGTAGGTCATCATCAGTAGCTTGAGCATGGTTTGTGGACCTTGGAGTTAAAATATATGTAATGATATAGTGAAAAAGCCTATCTTCACTTGTCATATTTCCAGTTCTAAGCCTCAGCTTTAGCCTAGCTTAAGGGTCTTGAAGCATCCCTCTGTAGGTGTCAATTCTGTTGTACCCACTAATCTCCTCATCAAATCTCCTTACACCAATAGGAGAAATACTAGCCACGACAACCCACACCTCTTCATCAATCACCATGGGAACACCCTTCACTTGAGAGTGAATTACCCCATCCATGCTAGCCTTTGCACAGGTGTAAAACACCTTCACAAGCTTAGGGTAGAAAGTGCCCTTAAGCTCAATAAACTTCCTCCAACCTTGGATTTCAAGAAGGTCATCGAAATCCCTCATTGATGAACCGGTTGAGGTCAAGATACTTTGGGAGCATAATCAGCTTTGTGGCATTGAATTGGATGTAGTTCATCCTATAATTTTCCTCAGGGAACCAGGAATTCACTCTGTTTCCAGAAGAACTTGATGATTCCCCAGTTTTCCTTTTTCCAGTTTTGATTTTCTTAGAGTGAGACATAGTGTCTAGGTTTAGAATAGATAGATGGCCAGTGTTTTGGAATAAAGTAGACAAGAAGAAGGCTCAGAAAATGCAATAAGCAAGAGAGAAGAGAATGAATTCAGGGGTGAATTTCTCTTTGGTGAAATGTTGTATTTATAGGGTTTTCTAGGATTCGAATTTTGAATTTTTGAATGGATATAACAGCTATTTTGAATACCCAGAGGTTTAAATGTTTCTGAAAAAATTTGAATTTTGAATTTAAAAAAAGATATGGCAGTTTAGATTTCCAAGAAATCTTTAGAGATTACAGAAACGCCATAAGTAATCGATTAATTTGTAATCAGATAGAAGCTATGTTCAATGGTGTAATTGATCACATCGATATGTAATCGATTAAACTAGTGAGAGTATAAACCAGAATAGCATACAGTAATCAATTACCATAATTTGATATTGATTAACCAAGTGAGGTTTGAAAAGCATCGTATCATATGTAATCGATGAATTTGATGAAGTAATCAATTACTTCTAGTGGTTTACCAAATTTTTAGAATCAGATCAGACAAGCAGTAATCGATTATTTCATTGAGGTAATTGATTACATAACCTTCAAACAGTTTCTAAACAACTTTCAAACATCCAAGAATCTATTAATGCAACACGTAATCGATTGTTACAGTGAATTATGCAGAATATACAATGATCATGCATCAGAAACTCAATTTCAATCATTTTGATATTTGGTTAATCATTTACTAAATCAGTCAATTTGAAATGCAGCCAAAATGACATAAGTGACATATTCACCATCCTTGATTGTCAAATTTGTGAGTATCGACATGTCACCTATCACGTATCTAGAGCAGCCACTATCAAGATATCATAATGCTGATTTTGCTTTTAGACACACATCAGTTTCAGCACTTGAGAATTCTTCTTCATCACTTAGTGTGGAAGTGAAACAAACATTTGCTTCTTCATTCTCACTTGTTGATTCAGAGGTTGTTGAATCATTGGGGGGGTTTTGATTCAAGATAAACATCCTATTGCTTATTTTTGTGAGAAATTGAAGGGTGCATGTTTGAACTATTCCACTTATGATAAAGAGTTGTATGCACTTGTTAGAGTATTGCAAACTTGGCAACATTATCTTTTACCTAAGGAATTTGTGATACATAGTGATCATGAGTCTCATAAATATTTGAAAAGTCAAGGCAAACTCAACAAGAGACATGCTAAGTGGGTTGAATTCATTGAGCAATTTCTTATGTTATTAAACACAAGCAAGGAAAGTTGAATGTAGTGGTGGATGCCTTATCAAGGAGCCATTCTTTGATTTCTATGCTTGAAACTAAATTGTTTGGTTTTAATCACATAAAGGAATTGTATTCAAGTGATCATGACTTCTCCAGTATATTTTCTTTGTGTGAGAAGGGGGCTCATCAAGGATATTTTAGACATGATGATTTCTTGTTCCAGGAAAAGAGACTATGTGTTCCTAAAAGCTCGTTGAAAGAACTTTTCATTAGGGAAGCTCATGAAACAATTTAATGGGGCACTTTGGTGTGGATAAAACTTTGGCTATTTTACATGAACATTTCTTTTGGCCAAAAATGAGGCATGGTGTGCATAAGCTTGTATCTCAATGTATTACTTGTCATAAAGTTAAATCTAGATTAATGCCTCATGGCTTATATACACCTTTTCCTATTCCTAACTCCCCTTGGGTTGAAATTTCTATGGATTTTGTGCTTGGTCTTCCAAGATCCAAGAAAGGAAAGGATTTTATATTTGTTGTTGTTGATAGGTTCTCAAAGATGGCACACTTCATTCCTTGTCACAAAAATGATGATGCTTATGAAGTAGCCAATCTCTTCTTCAAGGAAGTGGTGAGACTTCATGGATTGTCAAGAAGCATTGTGAGTGCTAGAGACACAAAGTTCCTTGGCCATTTTTGGAAGACATTGTAGGGTACAAGTGAGGAAGCAAACTTGAGGTTAAGTTCCTTTCAAGAAAGAGGGGATGATGGAGATCCATTGCAAGCTAAATGTAACATCCCGGGCGTTGACAAAGGTGGGGAGTGATCGCCGGTGCAGTGAGGCACGGACAAGGAGCGGCTCATGGCAGGCTTCCAGCGGGAGGGATACATAAATGAATCGAATACACACCCGAATGAGAGGGATCCAGAGGCTATGCAGGTATGGGACTGTACAGTTGAGGATAACTTAAAGGATTTAATAGGTACTACCTATACCAACAAGGTGCATCTACTTTTCGGTAGCCCATAACATAAGAACTCCACAGTTAAGCGTGCTTGACTTGGAGCAATCTTGGGATGGGTGACCTCCTCGGAAGTTTCTCAGGAAGTGTGTGAGTGAGGACAAAGCACACTGAAAAGTCTTGTGTTGGTATGTAGGGACAGTCGTTGATCCTGCAAGTGGTCAGGCGTTTCACTAAAGGTCTAGAAGGGGAACTTCCTTTGGTTAGCTTTAGAGGACCCATGACAAGAGCTAGAACTCAAGCTCTTTCAAGACCACATCAAAGCTAACTTGTATCTTTGGACAAGCATCACATCTGAGATAAACATTCCCCAAGTCTTCAGACAACACAAATCTCATACAACCACAATATTCCATAATACCACGAGACTAATATTTTAGGAAAATTTTTAAATTAAAGAGGAGAACTATGGTATACAAGACAAACTCATAGGCCCAATTAAAATTTAATAAAGAAGTTAATAGAAGAACTTATATAAAATTTTAGGCAAAGTCTTCTTTGTAATTTAGACTTTTCCCAAAAATTCCAATCACCATAACAACAACATCGTTCACAATTTCATTAATTAATTACAAATATATCACATCCCATTAGTTAAAAACTCAGTTTTTCTTGAAAACCAGCATGCACAGGGACAAACATATATCCCATAATTGTATTCCCTAACTGTTAGACTATTGGAAAGTGTACCAATGTCATCTCAAATTATAGATTTTATAAAATAAATCGTCTCCATAGGGACTTTAGTTACTCAATTTCTCTAGATAAAAATAGACAGTTCAATAGTTATATACAACAAATTTAATCGAATCTCACAGGTTTAACAGAAATAACTTAATTAGTGCGTCTTAAATAAGAAAAATTATGAAAAGTTGGTTACCTCAAAGAAACCGTGAAGGGAGGGTCGAAGGGTTTGTTCTCTACCGAATCCTCAAGTTGAGTTTTGGAGATTCTGCTCTGATTAAAGTGTTCCTCCTAGTATGGTGTTTCGACGATAAGCGGTGGAATCTCGTGGCAGTCACCAGTGATCGTGGGTCGTGGAGAGAGAGGTTATAATTTTTTGGTGATAGTTTTGGAGAGAGAGAGAGCGAGTGAGTGATAAACACATTTTTTTCTTTTTGTTGGTCGTATTTGCAAACTGCATGACTCACTCGGGCCAAATATTTCTCGCCTGGGCGAGCTGGCCCAGCTTAAACATGCCTTGCCGAGTTCCGGGCAAATCCCTCCTCCAACATATTTGACTACTTTTGTGCAAAGGTTATATATCACGCTCCATATGTTAGTTCACAAATCCAAATGGTCAAAAAGGGCAGACGTGGGTTGCAAACCTGTAGTTCAAATTAGAAGGCGATCCTAGTACTATTCTTGTCCAAGTACGCTTGTATGTGGTGTTCTGATGGGATTCGGTGAATTAGTACTGGTATGATTGCACCTAATAAGTATTGCACAATCAACTAATGTATTTCTTCTTGTCAGACAAACTTTCAATGCCGAATAAACCCCTGAGCCTACAACACGTTGACATAATCCTTGTTCCGACTCTAGTGCTACAAAACCCATAGATTTATCATTTTATCACTCTATTATTAAAAAAGTAATTAATTTAATACACTTTTACTTCATTTTAAAAAAATAATTAGAATAAAAACCTATAAAAAAAGGTGTAACACATGGACTTCGCAAGAAGTCACCTTCCTAGTTGATGTATAGCTGAACCCAATGGCCATTAGTTTTCCCAAATCTTCCTTGCAATGAAACCTAATCTTCAAGCAAACTTCAAGAACACAAGCATTCAGCAATTCACGTGAATATTGGGTTGTTTAGAAGCTTTTAATTTCAGCAATGGAAGATGGAAGAAAGGTTAGGGATGAAGGGGGAAGACACCATGGAGAAGCTATCCAATAAGTCTAGGAAGAATCACCACAATAGCTTGAAGTCATTGATAAGAAACAAGAGGTTCTTTCACAAGAATAGGAGAGAAACTCTCAACAATTTTCAGAATTGTGTTAATGAACCAAAGTTAGTTTATATTCAGTTTTCGACACCTTATAAAGGCCATGAAATTACAAGCTAATGCACATGAATGATGTAACACCCTAATATTTCAATAAGTATATTTGTGAATCATTCTTGTGAAATTATTGATGTGAATGTTAAATTAGGTAAATGTTATATTCGAATGATCTATATTATTTATATGAAATATTAATTAGAGGTATTACAAAAAAAGTTTAGGAGTGATGACCATACTACCCTTCCCTTAAATAAGAAATGACAGATATGTCCTTAAGGTGAAAAAGACAATAATGCCTCTGGATATTTTTGAAAATTACAAAAATGCCCCTAGATATTTTAGTAAGATATTTTATGATGAAAATTATATAAATGCCCTTGTATATTTTTGAAAAGACAAGAATACCCTTAGATATTTTGGCTAGATATTTTAGGAGGGGAAATGACCAAAATGCCCCTAGAATGAATGATGAATTTACCATAATACCCTTCAGGCCAGAAATGACTAGATATCCTTAGAATTTCTGTAAGAACCTGATGGAATTACAAAATATTCTTAGACAGCAGATTATTAAAGTACTTTATGATAGAAAACCATAGAATGAAATTTCTATGAATTTTATAAGATAGTGACTTTGAAACTTTATTCAGAAAATTCAAGTATCAGAAAAATATAGAAAAATGATAGATGAAATCTATGGAATTTTCTCTTAATTATAGAATGAATAGATTTATTTTATAAAATAGTTTAGTAATTTTAATAATCAAAAGTAAATGAACCAATTAGAATTAAGATAAAGGTAGTTTTGTAAGAAAAATCTAAATAGCACTTTGTATAGATTGCTTGTGGACAATTTATATTATGATTGAAGTCAGTTTTTGGAAAACTCTAGAATTATATTATTCAATATTATTCCTAAGTAGAAAAATTCAAATTAAATTTTTTTAGAAAATGCTAAATGCCATGTACAAAGTAAAAATGAAACTAGAATATTTTTCTTCATTTAAAAGATAACATAATATGTAAAAAAAAATGAAAGAAAAGCATAATTTTCCCTTTGGCCTAGCTACTCCACGTGAAATAAAAGAAGAGTGGAGAAGATTCATGAACTTGAACAAGTGTAAGGACACTTGGAAAGTGAAGGCCACTTGGAAAGCTAAGTCATTATGACTTATAAGATATTTTCTATAAAGTAAAGGAATAATAAGGAATCTAGTTAAAACCTAAAGGAATAAGTATAAACTAAGTTAGGATTTAATGAAACAAGGAGAAACTTAGTTAGAATGAAACTAACTTGGTTGGAAGGGCAAATATGTCCTTGAATAATTTATTAATTTCCAAGTGCTATATAAAGGGGTGGTGGGGACCTTGCTTGGAAATCACTTTCAAGGCATCCTTCCCACTAAGTTCATGTGTAATACCACTTCCTCTTCCCTTTCATCCTTTCATTTTCAAGCATAAATCAAGTTAGAAAGTAAACACCATCATAGGAAGAATCACGTATAGGAAAAGCTAGCTAGGAGGAAGAATTTGACAAGCTTTGTAGGGAGAAACAAGGTATGTATAGGGGAGTTTATGCTAAATATAGTTTAAGTGTTACTTTGTTTAAGTATGTATGGGGAAGCTTTTGATAAATATAGTTTAAGTGTTGTTTGTGTTTGAATAAGTGTTTGAATGTTCATGTGTTGTTGAGTGTTTCCATGAATCTCTATGAAATTCCATGTGTTGCTGAGTGTTTCTATAAACCTTTGTACATGAATAATATGCTGAGACTATGTACATGAATATAAAGTTGAGTTCTATACTTTATGTTGAGTTTCTGAGTAAAGTATGTGAGATATAAATTAAAGACTGATGTTGAAAATAAATATGAGACGATGAAAAGAGTTATACCTTAAAGTGAATCAGTCTTATATGTCTCATATGCATATGCCCGACAGGGGTTAGTCCGCGTTATTACCTCGAGAGGAGGTGTGTCAGATAGTTATAGAAACTGAGTACGAGCGTTCAGATAAGAGAGGTCTGAACTGGGGGGTGTTTCGGCAGTGGGGAACTCACGCCACCCATGATGATCACATGTAGTGTGGGTGACCTTCCTGTGCACCACTGTGACACCTTGACTGATCGTACAAGTTCTAGACCATTGGACTGGGGCTATCTTGACTATTGGTACCAATTATTGAAAGAGTTTAAAGAGAATCATGCATCATGATAAGAAAGAATCATGCATCTTAATGAATATCTGCATATTTAATATATTTTGTTACTTGAATTATGTTTATCATAAACTTACCCTGTGTTTTGTGTCTGTGGCTGACACCTGCTATGACCTCAATTTAATTGGGCAAGCAGAGGAACAGTAAAGGACTAGCAAGCTGTTGAATTTGGTGGAAGATGTTTGGAGATGTTTTGTGGCAGATGTTTTGTTATGTTTATAATATTTTAGTTATTTGTACTATGTACTGGAACTATTGGTTTGTACTAAACTTTATATTATATCAGACTTAGAAATACCAACGAATAATGAAGAACTTTTTATGATATTAATGATTAATAACTTTCATATTAATTATTCGAAGCAAAAAGAAAAGAATTTTTCGTAAAAATAAATAAATAATAGGATAAACAAATTGAGGCGTTACAAATGACAATTCAAATGAAGCTTGTAGTGCACACTAAAGGAGCCTAAAGCAAGCTTAATGAAGCTTGTGGTGTGGTGCAAGCTTCTCCTAAGTGACCCTTGGCTGTCCCAAACTCCCTTAGCTGTCCCATTTTCGTGAAAGGTGCAGTGTTTTTAGCTTCTAAGTGCAGCCAACTAATTTACTAAGTTGCTACACAAATTACACACAAGTGCACCTACATCTCTTTACACAATTGCACTAAAAAGCCTTTTTATTGTTTCTACTTTTGCTTCTAACAAGTGCTAAATTTAATTGGAATTAAATTAAACTTGAGACATTAAAATCCAGCCCTTGTTATCCTTAAGTTGGTGTGCTTCCTCTTGTTTGTCCAAGTTAGCCTTGATGTGGTCTTGAAGTGCTTGGGTTCTAGCTCTTGTCATGGGTCCTTTAAAGCTCACCAAAGGAAGTGCTACAAAGCTTTCCTTCTAGACTTTTAGCTTGCAATGGACCTCCATCACTAGTACTACTCTCACCCAAGCATGTTTAGTTGTGGAGTTTTATTGGGATACGGTGGTTTAATGTTGTATGATCCCACTTGATAATTTCTACTCAATCAATTACTATATTCCTTCTTGCTAGACTAACTTTCAAAGGCAAACAAGTCATAAGGCCCACAATACATTGACATAAACCACTTTCTGACTTCATCACTACAATACCCCTAGATTTGTCATTTTATTACACAAAGAGAGTTGATCCTTTTACCAACATATGATCGAAATTGAGAACAATTAGAGTCCCCTGAACATGCTCCTCTCCATTTTAATTTGCTTCTTAGTCAAAACAGTGAATTAAATTATGAGCGACACCTAACTTTTAAGCTTATCATATCTAGTTTTCAGGGACGTTCATCAAAATGACATATCATTTCCAGATCATTCCTAGTTCACAAAACAACAAAAAAGGTCAAAACATAACATCCAACAAAAGGATCATTTTGTAGGAATTATAGAAAATTCATTTCTCACTCAAATTGAACGTATTTTATATGGATTCATATGTCCAAATGTATAATTTCATAATATAAGTTTACTTTTAGCATACCAAAGTCTCAGTCAATTTCAAGCATTCAATTTCATGAGACATGTAATAGCAGGATTTTTCACAAACACCTTGTGTGCGCACACACACACGCATAGGCACACGCACACGCTCGCGCACACACACACACACACACATATAATCAATGACTTTAAATAATCTCTTAGTATCTTTGAATTGTTTCCATATAAAAAACAATCCTCTTGTTATTCATAGCACTCATGATTGCAGTATTAAAATTCTACCATGTACTTTTAGTCTAAAAAATCACAATTCCATGATAGGCCAATTTTTGAAAACTCTATATGTTTCTAAAAGTTTTCATGCATTCTAAATCCATTTTTGTAGTCCAAAAATCCTAATTCTAGCCCCAATTTCATTTTTTCCGAAGTAGTGCAGAATCACCCTAAAAGGGTTCAAAACTTTATTTTTACTTAACTTTTGCTACACAAATCCAAATTCAACAAACTTTATATGCTTTCCTAGCTTTTTGGGGTCAACAAACCCAATTTTTCCACCCAAAACATCAAATAACAAACAAAACAGTTTCGGTGGCATTGACAGAGACATATACGAAAGATACACAACATAAAAATTAAAACTCTACCCATTGCTACCACACATATACCCCAAGGATTTGGAAAAACTCCGCCTTACCTTGGTTCCAAAGATCTACATGCTCATAAAGGAAAAATGGACCACCCACTAGTAGCCCTTGAGAAACTCTACCACACATAAAAAAAAATACAAAGGAAAAGGAAAAGGTTAGAAGGAGAAAGACGAAGAGAGAAGTTGGAAATCCTAAGAGAAATGGGAGGGAAATTGATATAATATTCAAGGACATTTTTATCCTTTCTAACTAATTTCCTTCATTTAGTTCCATCTTAACTTAGTTTCCTTTCATTCCATTAGATTCTAACTAAATTCATCCTTATTCTTTTAGATTCCAACTAAGTTCAGTATGATTCCTTTACTTTATAAGAAAAATTTTCTAAGTTCATTATGTTCCTAACAAGTGTCCTACCACTTGTCTTCATTTTAATTTAAGGCTTGCCTTTACAAGTGTCCTACTTACTTGGCATATCTTGAAACTTCTCCCACCTTCCTTGCTTTTCATGTGGACAAGGTCTAGGCCAAGGGAGATTTTTATTTTCCTTTCATTTATACATATATCATGTTATTTTGCAAATGAAGAAAAATAATCTAATTTCATTTTTACCTTATACATGACATTTTCTAAGAGGAAGTCAAGTTCAATTTGAATTCTTCTACCTAAAGATAATATTGAATAATGTAATTCTAAAGTTTTCCAGAGACTAACTTCAATTACAATATAATTTGCCCATAAGTAGTCTATACATAGTGTTATATAGACTTTATATACAAAGCTGCTCTTTATCTTAATTCTGACTGTCCCATACTACTTCTGACCATCAAAATTACTAAACCATTTTATTAAATAAGTCTATGCATTTTATAACCAAGAGAAAATTTTATAGATCTTGTTTATCATTTTTTTGATGTTTGAATTCTTCTAAATAAAGTTTCAAAGTTATTATCTTATAAAATTCATAGAAATTCTATTCTAGGATTTTCTATCACAAAGTATTTTGATAATCTGTCATCTAAGAGTATTCTGTAACTTCATTAGGTTTTCACAAAATTTGTAAGAGTGTCTCAGACAATTTTAGTATCAAGGGTATTATGGTAATTTCTAAAATATCCAAGGGTATTTATGTAATATTCATTCTAAGGATATTTCTGTAATTTCTGCTTTAAGGTAAGGATAATATGGTCATTTCTCTTCAAACATTTTTGTAATATCTCTAATTAATATTTTACTCAAATAATTTAAATATAGACTAATCAAATTTCACATAACCTAATACTCATATCAACAATTGCACAGGAATAATTCATACAACATATATTCTATAGTTATGGAAATATCAGGGTGTTACAATATTTATCTGAACTTTTTATATGTTATGGTAGACATCTATATCTTTAATTCCATATACCATGCACCTAATTTGAATAAGAACGGAGAGAGAAATAAAATTTTCAATTCGGGTGGCACTAATGGACAATTTTGGGCAACTTATGTTCGAATAAATTCTATCATATTCTTCTTATATCCAACTATCATCACACTTCCATAATTCAATCATAAATACAAAATCAAGATATAATTTTGAGGATGTTACATTTTACCCCCTCTAAAAAGAAAATTTTGCCCTCAAAATTTGTAAATGCCTGTAAACAGTTCAGGATACTTCTTTCTCATCTCTGATTCTAACTCCCAGGTATACTCTTCCAAACGTCCTTCTCCCTATGCTAATTTTACCAATGATACAAACATATTTCTTAATTTCTTTATTTCTCTATCAAAAATTCTTATCGGGGGCAAGCTCATAGTTAAATTATCTTTTTAACTATATTGATTCAGACTCTAGAACATGACTTGGTTCAAAAATATATTTACGGAGTTGAGAGACATGAAAAACATTATGAAGGTTGGGGAGATTTGGTGGTAAAGCTATTTGATAAGCTACTTTGCCTATTCTTTTCAAAATTTGGAAAGGACCAACGAAACAAGGACTCAACTTTTTGAACTTCATCGCTCGTCCTATTCTTGTAATTGGAGTAACTTTAAGAAAAATATGTTCTCCTTCTTGAAATTCTAGAGGTTTTCTTCTTTTATCAACATAATATTTTTGTCTAGTTTGAGCTATTAACAATCTCTCTCTAATCTTCTTGATTTGCTCCGTGGTTTGAGTTACCAAGTCTGGACCCAAAAGACTTGCTTCCCCAGATTCATACCAACATAAAGTAGACTGACATTTCCTGCCATAAAGAGCTTCAAATGGAGCCATTTGTATGCTTGTATGATAACTATTGTTATAGGCAAACTTTGCTAATGGCAAATATTTCTCCTAAGAACCTTGTTGGTCTATCGCACAATGTAATACCCCAATATTTTATTTATTGAATATGGATTTAAGGAGATATTTAAGGATGATTAGAAAATTATACTTCACTATCTAGAAGGATTTTTAGCACTTAATACACATTTTGAAATAAAATTCCATTTAAGCTATTCTAATTGTTAGTAAATTAAAATCACCATTTAGTAAGATGGTTAGAATTTAAATATATATTAAGTCAAGCTATCTAAATTATGAGAAATTGTGTGAGAAGGATGAAAATAATTTTAGACTAAAAAGATTTAAATAAACCAATAAGAATATAGGATTTTATTATTTCAAGAATTTAAAGAAAAATATTGTAGAGTCAAGATTGGTCAAGAAAGAATAAGAACTAATTAAATGAAGCCATGTGCAAGGATAAGAATATTGATTTTTTCTCCAAAACCCGTATTGGAGAAAACCTGTATTAGTAAAATACGCATTGTGAAGTCGTTCACCGTTGGATCGTCTTGAAATTTTAATGGTATACTCTTAACGTAAATATCTAATTTTTGACCGTTGGGATCTTAGAAATAATGTCTCTAGCGGTGCTAATAAATTTACGAACAAAGCAGAAAAAGAAAAACAATACATGGTGGCTTGTGAACTTAGCTAGCTACGGTTAATGAGGCCAAGGAAAGGAGGAAAAGAAAAATTTTCAGCAGCCATATGGTGAGAAGTCCACGTGAAATGCAAAGAAAATTGGAGAATGGGGGCCAAGCCAAGTGAAATTAGGAGAAACCAATA
>PYAF01004506.1:2385-15645 GCA_007407185.1 Glycine tomentella | reverse complement strand
CACCATCTTGACAAAATTTCGTGAGAAACCTAGCAACCTTAGGAAGAGTTTTGACAAGCTTAGAAGAAGGATATCAAGGCTTCATCTCTAAGAGGATTTCCCAAGGAAGGAAGGAAGGAAGCCATTTATCCATTCTATTTTCAAGATTCAAACTCACTTGAGGTAGGTTAAGCTTAAATCTCTAGTTAATCATTGGTTTAGATTAATTTACATGCTTTAGTAGACTGAATTATGGTTATTATTTAGGCTTGAATTTTGTGCCATTTGAAGGATATTCTTTGATGAGAATATGTTGATTTAAGCCATAAGATAGGTGATGATTTATACCCATCAATATTAGTGATGTATAGAAGCCCATTTGATGACTTTTGAAGGTGATTTTGATGATATTTTGGGCTGTCTGTTGATATTTTTATGGAAAGATTTTGATTTAAATTTTAGAAGTAGAAGATGAATGATTTAAATACTTGATGATTTGATTTGAGGATTAATTAGTGAGTTGGTAGGTGAAAGGAGAATAAAAGATGCATACTAAACTTTAATCTTTTAGTATGAAAATTTCAAGGGATTAGAAATTATTTGAAAGACATATTATGGATTATTAGTTAGATTACTAACATAATTTTCTGTGAGGATATTTTTGGTCATGCCTAAGTTGGTAATGATTTTGCTTGAATAAGATATAGCGGTTTAACCATACTTATAAGCTTATTGGATAAGGTATGATGATGTAACCATACTTATGATACATATGAAGATATGATGAAAATATTTTCCATAAGGTAATATGTATTTTGCTTATGGATTTGATTTTTATGGATGTTGATGTGAATAAGATAGATGGATTCATGTTTCCATGTTCCAAGTCCAGTACGAGGCTTTGGGGAAACAGAATCAGATGCTATATACAGTACGATATGTAGTACCCAGGTGCAAGGATATATGGCAAAATTCATGCATATTTGCGTAAGACTATAGCAGCGTCCACACTCAGTGTGGCCACATACAGTACGATATGTGGAGGTCATTTGCCCTGAGATAGTTCATCTCATGCATTCATATAGTTGCATATTTCTTGTGGATGTGTTTGATTATTTGAATGATTTTACTAACCTACTAATAAGTTCGGGATTTAGTTTTGCCTACTGAGAAATTTATTTCTCACAAGATTTGTTTCATGTTTTTCTTAGATGGCAGCCCTGGTCAGGTTCCTTGAGGCTCTGGAGTAGTGTTGATATATTGAAGGAGCTATGTACTGAGCTGGATTTTGAAAAGAGTTTTGTACTTGTATAAACTTTTGTAATAGAGACATTGACTAATGAATTAATTTTTACATATTTTGTAAATTTTAATGACTTAGAATTTTTACTAATACATGTTTCTTGAAAATTTTTTATTCTAAGTAAAAATACTAGTAATAAAATCAACTTAGAAATTAGGTCGTTACAATACTTTTAGTATTTACAAAAAAATCCCGAATTAAGATTTTTGAAATTTTCTATTAATTCCATTTCCTTGATCATCATCCTAGATACATGCAGAGATTCTCTACTTAAAGCATCAGCTACTACATTTGCCTTTTCTGGATGATATTCTAACTCAAAGTCATAATCCTTAAGAAATTCAACCCATCTTCTCTGTCTCATATTCAACTCTTTTTTATCAAAGAGATACTTAAGACTCTTATGATCTAAAAAGACTTTAAATCTTACTCCATATAAATAATGTCTCCAGATTTTCAAGGCAAAGACTACAGCTGCTAACTCTAGATCATGGGTTGGGTAATTGACTTCATGGGGTCTCAACTGTCTAGATGCATATGCTACTACATTCCCATTTTTCATCAACACACAACCTAGACCTTTCTTTGAAGCATCACAATACACTTCAAATGCACCATAAGGATCTAACAACACTAACACTGGAGTACTAGTCAATCTTCTTCTTAATTATAGAAAACTCTTCTCACACTCTGCTGACCATATAAAAGGCACATTTTTCCTAGTCAAAATAGTCAGAGGTAAAGCGATTTTTCAAAATCCTTTAATAAACCTCCTATAATAACCAGCTAATCCTAGAAAACACCTAATCTCAGTTACTGTGATTCCCAATTTATGACTGTCCTCAATTTTACTAGGATGCACTGAAATTCCTTCTTTAGAAACATGACCTAAAAATTTCACTTCCTTGGACAAAATTCACACTTAGATAATTTAGCATACAACTTCTTTTCCCTAAGTGTCCGCAATACTATTCTAAAATGTTCTTCATGCTTTTTTTCTACCCTTGAATAAACAAGTAAATCATCTATAAAAACTACTACAAACTTATCTATATAAGATCTAAATATTCTATTCATGTAATCCATAAAAACTGCTAGAGCATTAGTTAATCCAAAAGACATCACTAAATACTCATAATGCCCATATATAGTCCTAAATGCAGTTTTAGGAATATCTTCATTCTTAACTCTAATTTGATGGTATCCTGACCTAAGATCAATCTTAAAAAATATTGTTGCTCCTATCAACTGATCCATCAGATCATCTATCCTAAGCAATGAACATTTATTTTTAATAGTTATCTTACTAAGAAAGATGCCTATAATCTACACAAAGCCTCATTCCCCCATCTTTCTTTTTCACTAATAAAACTAAAGTTCCCCAAGGTGAAACACTAGCTCTAATAAATTTCTTCTCCAATAAATCCTCTAGTATCTTTTTCAACTCTTCCAATTCTAGAGGGGACATCCTATAAGGTACCATGGATATTGGTCCAGATCCAAGAATTAGGTCAATAGAAAATTATTTTTCCCTTTCTGGAGGTATCCTTGGTATTTCATCTGGAAATACATCTGGATATTCTCTTACCACGGTTATATTAGAGAGTTCATCAGTTGACTCAGTTACATTAGCTAATAAAAGCACATACCCTTGAATTTCATTCTTACTAGAACAGGAAATAATGGAGTTCAAATACAAACACTAGGTTTGACTTTTTTCTAAGATTTTTGAAGGTAAAACAATGGTTTTATTTGAACAATCCAAAAATACATGGTTAGCTGCAAGCCAATCCATACCCAAAATTACACTAAACCCAGTCAAAGGAAGACAAATCAAATTTACAGAAAAGATCTATGATCAATTTGAAAATCACAATTAAGACAAATTTGACTAGTAGTAATAGGTTTACCTGTAGGAGTAGAAACTAAGAGATCATAAGGTAATTGAGATAAAGGTAACCCTAATTGTATAGCAATGTCATAAGAAATGAAAGAGTGATTAGCACCTCAATCATATAATACAGTTAAAATTTTATCTTTAATTCTGCACTTACCCTCGTTGAGATTTTCAGATCGAGATGCCTCTGTTGCGTTCATGGTAAGAACTCTTCCAGTCTGTTGAGGATGTGTAGTGCCTTAGGGTTTTTCATTCCTGCAATTGCTAGCATAGTGTTCCATCTTTCCACATCTGTAACACTGAACATTTATGCGACAATGTTGTGCCAGGTGTCATGTCTTTCCACTTTGGGAACAGGTGGTCTGAGCTATAGGGCACGACCTGTCTCCATGGATCTTGTGACATTTGTCACATTCCCTGCCTGAACCTTTCCCTATCTGAAATTTTCTCTGCTGAAACTTATTCTTAAATTTAAAAGGCTAAGGTCCTAATTTCTTCCTAAAATTATTACTTGACTCTTTCTTTTCAGCAGACCTCCTTTTAGACTCTTTTATTATCCTACACTTATTTATCAAAACACCAAACTCCCTAATTTCTAGTGGTCCTACTACTTCCAACATATCTTTCCTCAATCCCCTTCAAATTTCATGCACTTCCAGTGCTCATCAAGGTTATATTGATAAGTAGATGAAAACTTAACTAACTCTTCAAATTTAGCAATATATTCAAACACACTACTATTACCTTGTTGAAGCCTAAGAAATTCGAGCTTCTTAGCATTCCTCACTGATATAGGAAAATACTTCCCGTAGAATGCTGATTTAAACACCTCCTATGAGATCTCTACTCCATTACCTGCCAAAATTTGCTTGTGACTGTTCCACCAATACTCAACATCAGATTGTAACATATAAGTAGCATAAGTTACTTTCTACTGGTCAGAACAATCTAATACAGTAAATATCTCTTCTATTTCTCTAACCCATTCTTCAGCCATATCAAGATTAAAGGTTCCCTTAAATACTGGTGGATTAGATTTTCTAAACTTAGCAAACTTATGATATTTTAAATCAGTCACCTGCCTCCTATTACTCTCTTGACTAGAATTATTGTAACTACCCTAATTATTATTATTATTATGGTTCAGTTGTGCCATCATTTGAGTAGTTGCCTCAGCTTGATGACTTGTTACATTTGCTTGTTAACTTGCAGCAGCCACTTGCTCTTGCATAGCTGCCAGCATTTCATGAAGAATATTTATTTCCTCAATATTACCACCATCTTGGGGTGTTGCTCTTCCTCTTGTTCTTCTAGTAGCCATGAATTCCTATTCACTTTCACAAAAACACTAAGGTGATCAGGCTCAATATAAAGTAAGGTGTGTCAAAATTCAACAAACCCAACAATCACACTCAAAGTACACAGAAAAGCATAGTTAGTCCATTCCCCTTAGGCTCTACCAAAACTGTAACGACCTAATTTATTTCTAGATAATTTTTATTACTATTTCCTTTTAAAGAACGTATATTAGTAAAAATTCTAAAACATATAAATTATAGAAGTTGCTAAACTAATATATATTATACGTAGCCATAGTCCTTGTTACCAAGTTTTTAATACAACATAACACTAGAACATAAACTACTAAGAAACACCTTAGTCACCCTAGTTATGATTCTTATTTATTTACATTCACCTACAACCCATTTTTTTATTTCAGAAATTTCCTCCAATGCTCTCTTCATCATTAACCAAGTTAATTGGCTCCATTGGTGAGTCAGGATATGCGGGAGAAAACTATAAAAATGGGTCATTCATGTTGAATCCATTAAGGACAGATACCGGAAAGTGGGTTCCAAAGTAAATATACGCATGAATGACTGGGTGTATAGTTATAACATAACAATTCCTTTCTTAGTCTATATACCAACCCAAGTCTATAACGTCAAGGAAGATCATTATTAAAGCCATCTAAAAACAAGAAATATGAAACAAATCTAGTGAGAAATAAAATTTATCAGTAGGCAAAACTAAACCACCAACACGTTAGTACGTTAGTAAGTCATCAATATATTCAAATAAATCCATACAATAAATAATTATGCAAACAACATGTATGCATGAAATGAATTTTCCATGGTGCACATGGCCTCTACATATCGTATTGTATGTAACTATACCTCGTACTAGATGTAGAAATGTTGCGACCGTCTTACGCTAGTCATGCATGTCATTCCATGTATTTGCACCTGGTCCCTACATCTCGTACTAGATGTAGTATCAGATTCTGTTTTACAAATCTTGTACAGGATTTGGAAACATGAATCAACATATCATCATATCAAATCCCTCATTTTCATCAATAATAAAATCCATGAGCAAATACATACAACCTCATGGAACATATTTTCATCATAACATCATACGTACCAAAAGTGTGACGCCTCAACTTACAATTTGTTTTTATTGATTTTTAAATGATTTTTTTTCGATTTGCTTAAAAATACCAAACCACAAATTTCCATTACTGAGTATATTTATAATTCTGAAGTAACATATAATAAGAGTACAAAAGATTTTTCCTCATTGATTGATATTTATAAATCTGATGTACAATAAAATACAGACTGGTATCAATTCTATTACATAGTACAAACAACTAATATACTCCGTAACAAAGAAATACATCTTCAAACATAACCTCTTCAAAATATTACATCTTCAAACAAAATTCTCTTCTTGTAGACAGCTAATAGTCTCTCTTTGCTGTTCATGTGCTCGCTCGAATAAAATCAAGGTCATAGCAGGTGTCAACCACAGACACAAAATACAGGGTAAGTTTATGATAAACATAATTTAAGCAACATAATATATTCATTATGCAGGTATTCATAACAACATCCTCAAAGATGCATGATTCTCTTAGACTCTTATCATGATGCATGATTCTCTTAAACTCTTTCAATATTTGGTACCAATTTCCAAGATAGCCCCATCCCTGTGGCACAGAACTTATCTTACCAGACAGGGTCTCCCGGTGTTGCACAGGTTCTCACCCACACTTTATGTAATCATCATGGGTGGTGTGATTCCCCACCGCAAGAGTCACCCCCAGCTCAGACACCTTTTGTCTGAACGCACGGACTCAGTTCCTGCAGCTATCTGACACACCTCCTCTCAGTTGTCCAGAACTTATCCGACCAGTCAGGGTACCCCAGTGTTTCCTAGGTTCTCACTCACACTTCATGTGATGTGATTCTGTACTGCAAGAGTCACCCCCTAGCTCAGACTTCTCTTATCTGAATGCAGGGACTCAGTTCTTGTAACTATCTGACACACCTCCTCTCTGAGGCAACTCTTATGATACACATGAGATGGTTTCACTTATGCATGACTCATTCATTTTATCAACTTATATGTATTTTCCACAGCAATCTCCAATCGTTATCTCACATAATTTACTCAGAGATTAAATATAAATCAAGTACAGAACTCAGCTTGTTACTCATGTATAGAAACTCAACATATCATTCATATACAGAGATTCATAGAAACACTCAACAACACATGGAATTTAGAGAAATTCATAGAAACACTCAGCAACACATGAACTTCAAACACTTATTCAAACACAAACAACACTTAAACTATCTTTATCATAAAGCTTCCCTATACATATCTTGTAACTTCTTTTAAAGCTTGTCTTTCTCTTCCTGGAATGGCCAACTTTACACGTGATTTCTTCAAGATGGTGGGGTCTTTTCCTACTTAATTTAGGCTTGAAAAGGAGAGGATGAAAGTGAAATGAAAGGGATGTAAGAGAGAAAGTTCACGTGTGGCTTCTTGTAGAAGGGTGGTCTTGAAAATGACCTCCACTTAGGACTCCCCTTCCTTTATATAGTGGTTAGAAATTGATATAATATTCAAGGACATTTTTACCCTTCCTAACTAATTACCTTCATTTAGTTCCATCTTAACTTAGTTTCTTCTTATTCCATTAGATTCTAACTAAGTTCATCATTATTCTTTTACTTTATAAAAATATCTCTTAAGCCTTAATGATTTCTTTTACAAGTGTCCATTACAAGTGTCCACCACTTTACAAGTGTCCTTACACTTGTCCAAGCTCATGAAACTTCTCCATCTTCCTTGCTTTTCACGTGGACAAGTTCTTAGAAAGGGAAGATTTTTATTTTCCTTTCATATATATATATATATATATATATATATCATGTTATCTTTTAAATGAAGAAAGATAATCTAGTTTCATTTTTACCTTATACATGGCATTTTCTAGTAGGAAGTCAAGTTCAATTTGAACTCTTCTACCTAAAGATAATATTGAATAATATAATTCTAGAGTCTTCCAGAGACTAACTTCAATTACATTATAAATTGCCCATAAGTAGTCTATACAGAGTGCTACATAGACTTTACATATAAGACTGCTCTTATCTTAATTCTGATTGTTCCATACTACTTCTGATCATCAAAATTACTAAACCATTTTATTAAATAAGTCTATACATCCTATAATTAAGATAAAATTCCATAGATCTTGTCTATCATTTTTCCATATTTTTCTGATGCTTGAATTCTTCTGAATAAAGTTTCAAAGTTATTATTTTATAAAATTCATAGAAATTCTATTCTAGGGTTTTCTGTCACAGAGTATTTCGATAATCTGTCATCTAAGAGTATTCTGTAATTTCATCAGGTTTTCACAAAATTTCTAAGGGTGTCTTAGAAAATTTTAGTATCAAGGATATTATGGTAATTTCTAAAGTATCCAAGGGTATTTGTGTAATATTCACCTTAAGGACATTTCTGTAATTTCTGCTTTAAAGTAAGGGTCATATGGTCATTTCTCTTCAAACATTTTTATAATATCTCTAATTAATATTTCACCCAAATAATTTAAATATAGACCACTCAAATCTCACATAGCCTAACACTCACATCAACAGTTGCACAAGAATAATTCATACAATATATATTTGCAGTTATTGAAATTTCAAGGTGTTACAATTCTCCCCTCCTACAAAAAAATTTCGTCCTCGAAATTTACCTGATTCAAAAAGTATCGGATAGCTCTTTCGCATCTTATTTTCCAGTTCCCAAGTAGCATCACCATTTGCACCATTTCCCCAGATTACCTTTGTGTTCTAAAACACAAGCTCTCAACAAGTCTTCTAAAGACTGAATGGTTCGTTTAGTTTGTTTATCAGTTTGAGAATGGTAAGCTGAACTTAGTTTCAACTTGGTTCCTAGAGCTCTATGTAGACTTTCCCAAAATCTTGATGTAAATCTAGGATCTTTGTCGGATACAATATTAGATGGAACTTCATGCAATCTCACAATCTCACTTATGTATAAACTTGTCAGCTTTTCTAAAGAATACCTGATGTTAATGGGAATAAAATGAGGATACTTAATTAACTGATCTACTATACTATACCTTATTCAAGCAAAATCATACCAACTTCGGCATGACAATTGAATATCCTCAAACTACAGAAAATTCATGTTAGAATTCTAACTAATAAATCACAATATATCTTTCAAATAATATCTAATTCCTTAAGACCTTCAAAAAAATATTAGAACTTAGTTTGTGTACTAATCTCCTTCCACCTACCACCCTACTACTTAATTCTCAAAGTTGAGCTACTTAAGTATTTAAATCATTTATCTACATAAAATTCAACCTCTACTTCTTACAATCAATTCAAAACAGTCCCATAATAAAAATATGAATAAACAGCCCAAATGTCATCAAAAACAACTTCAAACACTACTAAAAAAATCGCTTTCCACATCGGTATTTTTGGACTTTCAACATAGGTTTTGAACCGATGTTGAAACTACCGACGTTGAAAGTATGAACGTTAACATCTGTTTTCAAAAACCAATGTTAACATAACCATACAACATCGATTTTCTTAAGAAAACCGATGTCGTTAAACAAAAAATTAATAAAAAAATGTCAAATATGTAAAATGAACATCTATTTTTACAAAAATCGATCTTGTAAGAACTATTCCACATCGGTTATTCAAAAAACCAATGTAGAAAAGAGACTTTCTACATCGGTTTTTTACAAAACCAATGTAGAATGCTATTTTTTTAAAAAAAAAATATGACCTATTCTTTTGATGTTTCTGACCCTTATTTAAAAGATTGCCAAAACTCCACCAAAAGCTATAAAAATAAACTACGAAAAGTAAATATATTATGACATAAAATTGAACAATCCGCTCTTACAATTTTAGTTGAGTGAAGAAAATCCAAAAAATAGGGAGCAAAAACAATAAACCAATCAAAGAAACAAGTCTCTATTAAATTATCCCAATCTCAAATCCAGAAATAAACTAAAAGACCAGTGAACTCAGAATCCACATTATATCAATATTATTATGACATTAAGCATGAAAAAATAACATATATAAACTACGAACTTTCATGAATTGCATAGCCAACTTTACATTCACATATTCCACTGAAGTAGGAACCTGGAAAGTGAAGAGAACAAGAATTAATAGAAAGAAAAGTGAAAATTATATTGTGCCACTAGACAAAGGGTTAGAATCAAACAAGTTGTGTTAAAGGCCTTGATGTTGAACATATAAACTTCAAATGGTCATAACTTTTGTTAGAAACATTCGATCGAGCGTACGATATGTCAAAACGCTCAAAATTAAGAGAAGAAGGCCTGGGCAAATTCCCCAAGGGGATCTAGTCAACTATTTTTTCCAAAAACGCCTTTAACTAGGTGAAAATTAGGATTCAACATTCAATCACCCAAAAACAAACAAACATGGCAACCTTTAATTTTGATTATAGAACTAGAACACTACAATGGAACAGCAGATATTGAAAAAACAAACAAAAAGATAAACGAACGAAAAGATAACCTCATTGTGGTGAGCTTTAGGTGGCTTCTTGTCTGAAACACATGACAACAATTAATTAACCTTCTAATAAATTGAAATCATGACAGAACATTTCATATAGACAAACCTTGCAAGGTAGACCCAAAATTGAACCCAAACATTGCCACCAATCAGAAAACACAAACATCACCCTAAGAACTAAAGGATCTGCGTGTCGTATCAACCCCTAAATCAGGAACCCTAGCCTATCCTGAACATGTGGCTGGTGCTGCTTCTGAGTTATCCAACAAGCCTTCTCTTGCCTACCCCAAACCGAACCACATTGTTGAGTAACATAAACATAAACAAAGCAAAAGAAAAACATAGAACCACCAAGCATACCTGAGTTGCGCGAGTGAAAGTGAGACTAAAATGTGAGTTGCGAGCGACAGTGGAAGCGCCACCAAATTATAAAAGCGCTGGCCCCCAAATTAAACGCCATTTACTCTCGCGCCTCTGACCCTCACTTTCAGCCTTAGGTTACTCCCACTCTCAGCCTTCAGTCTCACTCTTACGGCAGTCTTGGTGTCGTTGTTGGTGGCGCTTCCACTGTCGCTCGCAACTCACATTTCAGTCTCACTCTCACTCACGCAACTCAGGTATGCTTGGTGGTTCTCTATTTTTCTTTTTCTTTTGCTTTGTTTATGTTTATGTTGCTATCTTTGCACAACATCGATTTTTAATGAAAACCAGTGTTAACCTGTATTTGCTACATCCGTTTTTCATAAAAACCGATGTTAACATCAATTTTCCAAAAAACCTTAAAAATTGATGTTAACGTGTACATGTTAACATCGATTTTTCAGAAAAACCTTAAAAACTGATGTTAATGTGTATATTTTTATGATTTTTTGAAAAACCGATGTTAACAGAACATGTTAACATGGGTTTTTAAGAAAGTCGATGTTAATCAGGTCCTCTTAATTACGAATTTGCCACCGTTTTCGTTAACATAAGTTTTATCAATAACCGATGTTAACTTAGCGATGTTAAAACCCATTTTTCTAGTAGTGAAAGATCATCAAATGTAATTCCAAACATCACTAATATTTTAGCATATAAATCATAAACCTATCCTATGGTTAAATTAACATTATCACATCATAAGATAACCTTCATTGATATGAAATTCCAGCCTAAATAATAAACAATAAATCTGCACATTTAATGAGAAAGAAGTATCCTGAACTGTTTACATGTATTTACAAATTTTGAGGGCAAGATTTTCTTTTTAGAGGGGGTGAAATGTAACATCCTCAAAATTATATCTTGAGTTTACATTTATGATTGAATTATGGAAGTGTAATAATAGTTGGACACAAGAAGAATAAGATAGAATTTATTTGCTCACAAGCTGCCCAAAACTGTCCATTTCTGCCACCGAATTAAGAAATTTATTTCTCTCTCAATTCTTATCCAAATTAGGTGTATAAAATATGGAATTAAAGATCTAGATGTATACTATAACATATACAAATTTCAGATAAATATAGTTTGTGTACTGCTTTTAGTAACTAAAACATTAAGAGATGTCAGTGTGAAATTTCTCAGCTTGCTGGCAGCTTTAGAGTCTATATTAAAAATGTTATAGCTAGAGTTTTATAACTCCAAATAAGACATGTGATACCTTGTTAGAAATATTAGGAAGTCTAGTTTAACATATTAAAAGATTATAATTTATGGACTAGTAGATTGGTACAAAATATACTAAGAATGAACCATGTGTGGTAGAACATTTTTTTTAGCTATTTGAAAGAAAAATCTAGTCTTGGTAACTTGTAGTTCCTAAACCTTTGGCACAAAGGCTAGAAGATTCAGCCCAAATTTGGAACAAGTCAATAAATTAGATAATCTTGCCAAAGAAAAAGATAAGGTTTAGAATAATATATTCTAAAGTAATGATTACTTAGTTAAGTTATAACTAAACTAACTACTAACTAAAGCTAAAACCTAACTAAATCCTTTCCATTCTAACTAATTAAATTAATATAAATAGCTAGGGTTGTTGGAAAACTTTGCACATAGGAATTGCTAGCTTCACACCTCCACGGCTATTTGCTTCCTTGCACCAAGCTTTTTCACTTCTTACTTTCTTTTGCTTGCTCATAACCATGGCTTGTCTCTACTACCCTACACATCAAATTTTCTTCTTTTCAAGACTTCATTTCTTAGAGGATTTTCCAAGGAAGACAACCCTTAATCCATTCCATTTTCAAAACCAAATTCTCCTAAGGTAGGATAGGCTTCAATCTCTAGTTAAGAAATTATTTGGACTAATTTACATGTTTAAATGTACAGATTTATGGTTATTATTTAGGCTAGAATTTCATGTTATTTGAAGGTATTTTATGTGTAAAATATGGGAACACTTCACACTTAACCAAGAGGGGGGTAAATTGGTTAGGTTTGGTAATTCAAAATTTTCTTGAACAAAATCAGAGTTTTTCCCTTTTGGATCTTTATCACTTATTGAAACCAGGAACCTTTATTCAATCTAATGCTCAACCCAAGATATGCAATAGCTCAAGAACTTTTTGATGATAACTAAAACTTACAGTCAAGAATAACAAAATATAATCAATATAAAGAATATAAACAACACACAAAGATTTATACTGGTTCACTTCAAACACTATGAAGCTACATCCAGTTTTCTTCCACTCAACACTAGAATGGAGTTCTACTATTGCAAATATCAGTTCTTACAAGTTTTTACAAAGTCTCTCTTTATCAGCCCTAGATAAAGTTCGGAAATCTAAAACACTATTAGATTCTTAGAGACAACCCACTGAGAACACTACTCAGTAAATCCCCTAGAGAAACCCTATCTCTAGATTACAAGCACGAAACCCATTTACAATAGACAAACAAACACAGAATTCAAAACAGAATTACAACTTTACAGACTAAGGAAAGAAGTCACCTGATGATCCAATGAATAATATGCATATGAATGATTTCACCAGGTTAAAGAATGAATACAAGCTCAGAACATCACTTTCCTCAAGCTTTGAAAAAGAATTTCTTGCTTCACTAATCACTTAACAACCCATAAGAATTTTTGTGAATGCAAGAACTCAATGAACCCAGAAAAACCACTAAAAGAATGTTTAGAAAGCCTTAGAATGCTCAGAGTACGAATTGATCAA
>PYAF01004505.1:302440-318585 GCA_007407185.1 Glycine tomentella | reverse complement strand
AATTGGCTAATGAAATATTTTACTAAAATTAAAGTAGTTTAGGTTCTACCAAAGTTTGTGGGTTTCCTTAAAAAGTGTTTTGTAAACTCTTGAATAGGTCTATTTTATGCTAGAATGATGCCTATTTAACCTTAGAATTATGTAGACCTTTATAAGGATTAATATTTAAGTAGTTTTCTATGAGTTTAAGCTTGCACACCATGTGTTTGACAATATGTCACAATGAACAAAATATGTTTAAAGAATGTTTGGTCTGGATCCTTGTGGTTGAATTTGAATTATATTCATGTGGTTGATTTCTTTAACAAAAGTATGTATTTTCCCATGTGTTGTAAAGCTGAAATACATAAAGTTTATGAATTGTTGTGTGATTCTATACACTTTGATGTTGAGATGTGTTCCACTGGAGTGGGTGGAATTGTCTGATATGAGAATTTAAGAAATAAAGTAATGGTGAAGATGAATTGAGAAATAAAACTAACAAGCCATTACATATTCCATTTACATTTATCCCCTCGTAGTGGAGGGAGGTCTCTCACTGGAGTGGGTGGGACTGTTCCACTGGAGTGGGTGGAACTATTTTATGGTACCCTTTTCATCCCCTCGGAGTGGAGGGAGGTCTCACTGGAGTGGGTGGGACTGTTTCACTGGAGTGGGTGAAACTATGTTGATTTTGGTACCTTTTAATAGGACTCTGAGATCTCAGTTATGCATCATATAAAAAGACGAGCATGCATCATATACATCGCACAATGGGTATATGTATGATGATCTGTACACTGTATAAGTTGTGTGGATTTTATCTATCTGTGTTTATATTGTTCAAACTATGTTTGGCATAAACTTACCCGAGTTGTGTCTGTGGTTAACACCTGTGATGACCCCAGTTCATTTGGGCGAGCAGAGGAACAGGAAAGCATGAGCTATAGATGAAGACTGTTGAAGAAGTTTTGATAAGAAGTTGTATGCTGTGACTTGTAAATTTTGTGGCATGTAATTTGTAATAAGTGGTCTATATATTATTTTGGATACTATATTTGGACTGTATCATGGACTGTATTCTTATTATATGAACCGTGGTGAGGAAAATTGTTTAGACTACGAACAAATCATTAGCAAGCAAGGCAAAAAGAATTTTCGCGAAAAATTTACAACTAAGATCATTTTAATACAAAAAAAGGACACGAGTTTTTAATTAAAATCAATCAAGCACGAGAGAGTCACGAGAGGCGTTACAATGTGCCTAATGGTGATTGCATTTGGATTCCCAAAGTAAAAAGAAATGCTAACCCTTATGGACCCAACCTTGAGTGGGTACCTTCCATTAAATTCTAATTTGAATTTTGTAGGTGTGTCTAAGAGCTAGGACATCAACTTGGTATCTTGATAGTGGATGCTCTAGACACATGACTGGAGACATGTCCCTTCTCTCAAATCTGACTTTAAAAGAAGGAGGATATGTCACTTATGGTGATAATAACAAAGGAAAGATTATTGGTGAAGGAAATATTGGAGACAACATCAAAGCAAAGATAAAAAAAATGTGTTGTATGTGGATGGATTAAAACAATTTGTTGAGCATAAGTCAGCTGTGTGACAAAGGCTTCAAAGTAAACTTCAACAAGGATTGTTGCATAATTTCTAATGAGAAAAGTGGTGAGGTACTGCATATAGGTAAAATGAAAGGTGATATATATGTGCTTTCAATTGATCATGCATTATTCCATAGATCTTCATGTCTAATCAGCAAAGTTGATGAAACTTGGCTGTGGCATAGAAGGACAAGTCACATAAATATGCATCACATGAACAAGCTCATTAGAAAAGATTCAGTACTTGGGCTACTCAAACTCAAATTTGAGAAGGACAAACTTTGTGATGCTTGTCAAAAGGGGAAACAAACAAAGAACTCTTTTCAAAGTAAAAACATTGTTTCCACCTCTAGACCACTTGAACTACTTCACATTGATTTGTTTGGTCCTTCAAGAACTATGAGTTTAGGTGGCAATTATTATGGACTTGTGATTGTGGATGATTACTCTAGATACACTTGGACTCTGTTTTTGAAATCCAAGAGTGATGCTTTCCTTGCTTTTAGAAAAATGGCCAAGCTTACTCAAAATGAGAAAGGATGTAAAATAGTTTCAATAAGAAGTGACCATGGTGGTGAATTCCAAAATGAACTTTTTGAAAAATTCTGTGAGGAAAATGGAATTAACCACAATTTTTCAGCTCCAAAAACACCTTAACAAAATGGTGTTGTGGAGAGGAAAAATAGATCTCTTGAGAAAGGAGCTAGAAAACTTCTTAATGAATCAAATTTACCTAAGTATTTTTGGGCTGATGCTGTAAGCACTGTATGTTATACTTTGAATAGATACTTATAAGGCCTATTTTAAAGACAACCCCTTATGAGCTATACAAAGGAAGAAAGCCCAATATTTCTCATTTAAGAGTCTTTGGCAGCAAGTGTTTTGTGCTGAACAATGGGAAAGAATCACTTGGAAAATTTGATGCTAAGGCAGATGAAGCAATTTTCCTTGGATATTCATTGCATAGCAAGGCATATAGAGTATTCAATAAAAGAACAATGTGCATTGAAGAATCTGTACTTGTGATTTGTGATGAAACTAATCTCTCTAAGGAGGAAAAAGAGTTGGATGGTGATGCAGGTCAGCTGGAAGAATTAATTGAAATTGACAACACCTCAACCGAAATTGAAGAACCAAGAGCTTAAATAGAATCCATAACCCCTGTTCAAGTGCCTAAAGATTGGAGAACAACAAGAGACTTATCACTTGACAACATAATAGGTGAAGTTTCAAAGGGAGTATCTACTAGACCCTCATTAAAGAACCTATGTTGTGATATGGCTTTTGTTTCACAAATTGAGCCTAAGAACATTGATCAAGCCTTGAATGATGAACATTGGATGCATGCAATGCATGAAGAGCTCAATCAGTTTAAGAGAAATGAAGTTTGGGAACTTGTTCCTAGACCTTCATCTCTTAAACCCATTGGCATAAAATGGGTTTTTAGAAATAAGCTTGATGAGAGTGGAATCATAGTCAGAAATAAAGCTAGATAGGTAGCTAAAGGCTATAACCAAGAGGACGGCATAGACTATGAAGAAACTTTTGCTCCAGTTGCAAGGTTGGAAGCAATCAGGTTATTGCTTGCATATGCATGCCTCTTGGATTTCAAACTTTTTCAAATGGATGTTAAAAGTGCTTTTTTAAACGGATACATTGAGGAGGACATATATGTTGAACAACCTCCTGGTTTTAAAGATTTTAAACATCCAAATTATGTTTACAAACTGAGAAAGGCACTTTATGGTTTGAAACAAGCTCCTAGGCAATGGTATGAGAGGTTAAGCAAATTTCTGCTTGAACAATCTTTTACAAGGGGCAATGTTGATAAAACCTTGTGTAACACCCCGGACGTGTTATCATTAATAATATCATCAGCGCGCTATCAGCATTATCTGAACGCAGTGAATCGATTTTCTTGATTACATTATGCATGGAATATAAAACACACATCAAACATCAATACCAAGCCTCTGAGATCTAGTTAACTCAACATAGAAATATAGGCAGATACAAGACTCAGAAAACTAAACAGAGATATCAGGAGGAAACATAAACTCATACACATAACATCACCTGTACATATATATACAACTCATAAGTTCTACCACATCTGTGGTTATACAACATAAATATGTACAGACAACGGGTGTACACTCACACCCTATACTTATACAGAAAAACAAGACAGAGATCAAAAGAAAGAGACTCTTCTAGTCTTCATCTGTAGCCTAGGACCATTCCAGCATACCTAGCTAGGGCCTCTTGCCCTGTGGTAACTTCTCTTCTCTAGAAGTACCTGAAAACCACAAACCCTACACAGGGTGAGACAAACGTCTCAGTAAGCTCAGGGTTCTGGGAGATCTACCCTTACCCTGATTCACCTCCAAGCACACACACAAACAGTTAACAGAGCTAAGAACATCATCCCAGCTCACACATATAATGCCTAGGACCTTAGCCTAGCTTTCACACAATCCCAGCTGTCTGGGTCATCAATGGATGCTCTCAGCATCAGAGGTACTCCCACCTCATACTGGCTCTCAAGCCATCTCAGACTAGTCTCACAGAGGTACCTATCATAGTGTCTCTCACTAGACACTTTACACATCAGAGAGGCACCGCCTCTTTATCACACAAACATTGCCTGAATCCACCATTCAGGACTTCACCACTTTGCCTGAGGAGCTCCTCAACTCCACAAACACTAGCCTAGGAATAGCCCTCCAGGACTTTCAGAAACACTGGCCTGGGAATAGCCCTCCAGGACTTCATAATCACTTGCCTGGCCTCACCAGGACTTTCATAACACATGCCTGGGCAAGAACATCCATAAATGGGCAATCACCTCCAGGACTTTCCACAACACGTGCCTGAGAGAGATCATCCCACACCGGGGGCACTCCATCCCTCAGGACTTTCCTCTGCCTAGGAGAGATCATCTCAGGAAGGAGGCACTCTATCCCCTAGGACTTCCAATCCAACGCCTGAGAGGGATCATCTCACACCGGAGGCACTCAACCCCTCAGGGCTTCACATCACATGCCTGAGAGAGATCATCTCACACAGGAGGCACTCAATCCCTCAGGACTTTCCACTGCCTAGGAGAGATCATCTCACAACGGAGGCACTCAATCCCCCAGGACTTCCCATCAGCTGCCTGAGAGAGATCATCTCACACAGGAGGCACTCATCTCTCAGGACTTCACAGCACTAGCCTGGGAAAACCCTCCAGGCTTATCAATAACTCTGCCTAAGGAGGAACATCCTTACAGGGCAATCCAACCTTAGGACTTAAGGCGGAGAGCAGTGGCACCTCCCAAGGAATCTCAGCTATTCCAGGGAGTCCTCAAACTCTTCCTCTGGCTAGGGAACCTCAACTAGCCCGATATTATTCCAGTATCCTATAGATTCCATCTCCTGCAATCTCAGGTGCATCATCACCCTCACACTATCTCAGTGTCTATCCTAGGGTTCATCATATAATAACATTTCTGGAACGGTCTGAGTATCACTCCAAGTATCGTTCATCTAGCCTTTCAGGCTTTAACACACATAATCATCAAGATAGGTCACTTAGGCCTTTCATTCCACAACATGCCCATAAACAAATACAAAACAAGCATGGCATGCATCAATCACCCACTTGTGTGGTAAACGAAAGAAAGGGACTAATTCCCAGAGCGATGAGCTTACCTGATATTTGTGCTTGCCACTCCAACCTCAACTGATGGTCTGCTCCTCTGACACCCACGATGTCAAGCCCTACGAAGGCATACAATCACATGTCACAGACCATTCAGGCACATGAACATGAACAAGCTCATCTAGCAATCATCAACTGTCGATAAGAAAGGAACCTCAGTCCTTTCTATCAACCCAAGTCCTCTACCTAAGGTTTCTCAGGCTCATCCTCTACAAGCCTTTCCATAGACCCTCAGTGGTCTATCACAGATCAACCATGGCCTCAGAGTCCCCACAGGCTCAGCCCAAGCCATAGACAATGAGCATCTCAGCTCTCATCACCCAGGGTTTCCATAGGGCTTGAACGGTCTAATCAGTAGACATCGTTCCCATGGCCTCACAGGAACCACAAGCCCATCAGTTTGGCTCTTGCATGCCTCAAATCAAGTGACTCGGTCCAAGTCACACATGCATATCCTAGAGCCAAAACCAACGTTCACCAAATCACAAACTGAAAGCTAATCCTTCCTCCTCACATGATTCCAAACACATCTCTCAACTGGACCCAGAGCTAATTCTAGCTCGATAACAGATGGGTCACTATTCACAGGAAACCCCCAAATCTAAAATCAACCGCAGAAACCCAAGTTTCTTACCTCAGTGGCGACCAAGAAGGCTGCATGACAGCTTCCTCGAGCTCTGGAGTCCTTTCAAAGCCTTGGGTCTTCGCCAATCAGCCGTATCTTAGGTTTCTCTGAAGGTAAGGGGTTTGCTCTCAAGAGGGGTTTCTAATAGAAAGGAAGAAGGATTTCAGCTTTCTAAAGGTTCCTCTCAAGATTAAAGGCTAAAGGAAGGTGTTTTGGCCAAGATATAAGGTCCTAGAAAGCTTGGGAGCAGCTTTAATGGAGGTTGGGGTCATGGGGAAGAAGGAGGAGGCTTTTCTCCTCTGAAAAACGTGACCCCCTTTTATATATAGACAGCACCGACCTTCCCACGCGAACCGCGCGGGATGCCGCGCCATCCGCGCCAGCTGCAAACACTGTGGCGCCATCAGCGCCACAGCCGCACGACTAGCGTGAACCTGCCGCCCCTATGGTGCGATCTGCGCCAACCCCGCGCGATCCGCGCCACACTCCAAACCCAGTTGGCGCCTCCAGCGCCAACTCTGGCGCTCCAGGAGTGGACCTCCAGAGAACTTGGTGCTACCAGCGCCAGCTTGGTGCCCCTGGCGCCACCTTCCAATGGGTCTGGCGCCATCCGCGCCACACCCTCTGCAGGGTTTTCTGCTGAAGTATCCCAGCGCCATCAGCGCGGGATCTGGCGCCACTCGCGCCGCAAGGAGGGTCCTTACACCTTGTTTATCAAAAGGCTTGGAAATGATTTCTTATTGGTTCAGATTTATGTGGATGATATTATATTTGGTTCTACTAACCACAAGTTATGCAAGGATTTTTCATCAGCTATGCAGAAAGAATTTGAAATGTCAATGATGGGTGAACTTACGTTCTTCCTTGGACTTCAAGTAAAGCAAATGAAGAATGGAACCTTTCTTAACCAATCCAAATATTGTTTGAAAATCATCAAGAAATTTGAAATGGAAAAGAGCAAGGAAGCTGCAATTCCCATGGCTACATCAACATATCTTGATTCAGATGAAAGTGGGAAGAAAGTTGATGAGTCAAAGTACAGAGGAATGATTGGATCATTGTTGTATTTGACAGCTAGCAAACCTGATATAATGCTCAATGTTTGTTTGTGTGCTAGATATCAAGCTAATCCTAAAGAATCACACCTTACTGCTGTCAAGAGAATTCTGAAATATCTCAAAGCTACACCAAGAGTTGGTCTTTGGTATCCAAAAGGTGCTTCTTTAAATATTATTGGCTATTCTGACTCTGATTTTGCAGGCTGTAAATTAGATAGGAAAAGCACTAGTGGCACTTGTCATATGCTAGGAATCTCATTGATCTCATGGCATTGCAAGAAGCAGTCCTGTGTGGCATTATCCACTACTGAAGCTGAATACATTTCAGCTGGAAGTTGTTGTGCTCAAAGCTTGTGGCTTAAACAGCAAATGCTGGATTATGGAGTGGAACTGAATGCTATTCCTCTGCTATGTGACAACACAAGTGCTATCAACATATGAAAGAATCCAATAATGCATTCAAGAACAAAGCATATTGAGATAAAACATCATTTCCTCAGGGATCAGGTTCAAAAAGGTAACATAAAGGTAGATTTCATTGACACCAATCATCAATTAGCTAATATTTTCACAAAACCACTATCAAGGGATAAATTTTATACACTTAGAAACATGCTATGGATTCTTGATGAAAGCAACATTAACTAGCTTGTTTTATTTGTGGTTTGTGATGTTTGAAAGCCTATGTGTCATATTATGGATGTGTGTTTGAATCATTGTCAAAATGCTGCTAAAATGCTCTGTATCTAATATACTCACTGTAATAATCGATTACACCACGGTTAATCGATTAAAATCATTAAAAATCAAATTAGGAACGAAATTAGCACTCATGTAATCGATTACACAATAATGGTAATCGATTATTCTTCACATTGTAAGAAATCACCTATCTCTGGAATAATCGATTACATATCGGGATAATCGATTACAGTGTTCAAAATTCCAAAACTTCAAGCATGTCTCACTGTAATAATCGATTACATATTAGTTGTAATCGTTTACCATTCATATTTGAATTGATGCTCTCTCTGTGATAATCGATTACCACTCGGGATAATCGATTACTTATGACCTTGATACTTGGATAACTGATTCAAGCTTTAAAATAATCGATTATTTAAGCAAAGAATCGATTACTGGTCATCTTCAACCTCTGGCTAAGGCTAATATAATCGATTACCTCGTGTTTTAAAGGAAGCCTAATTGAACTGGAATAATCGATTACATTACGAAATAATCGATTATTCATGTTGTTGTATGAAATCTCACAGGTTTTTATAGAGAATCTAACTGCCCAATCCGTTTTAAAACCAACCCAATGTCATTAAACTGTCTCCAACAGCTATATTTTTTGAAATTATGGACGTTATGTGGCTAGTTTATGCCTATATATAGTGGATTTCAAGCCTTGATTCACTGCACCAATTCTCTTCTTCTCCTCTGCATTTTTCTGTATATTCCCTTTGTCTAAACAGTGTCCAAACCATTCATTGTCATCATGTCTGAACCTTCCTCTAAAAGGATTAGGAAACCCAAAAGAAAACCAGGTGAATCGTCTTCTAATCCCCCTGTCCCTCAACCAGCAAATAGGCTAGATATCTGGTTCTCCTTTGAGACAGATAAAATGAATTACCTTCAGTTCAATGCCACTAAGCCTGTGGCCACTCCCAAGTACATTGAACTAGACTGGTTCATTAGGCAAGGATTCCAGTTTCAGCCTACTTAGAGTCTTAAAGCCTTAGGAGATTCCTAGAGATGAAGGGTACCTTTTACCCTGACTTAGTTAAGGTATTTTATACTTGCTTGAAGGGTTCTATGCAAGGGGACATGAGGTCCAAAGTGAAAGTAGTGATCACGCACATAACCCCTGAGATTTGGGAGACTGTTGGTGGGATAGTTTGTGAGGGAGCCCGTAGATTTGATGAAGATCCTGAGGGCTATAGCAAGATGGATACATATAGGAGTATGCTTCATGATCCTCACATGAGGCTTAGGACAAGGCTTAGCACTGGTCCAATGACTGCTGAGGACAGAATGCTTCACTACTTGATTACCTACATCATCACACCTAGAGTAACCAACCATGCCCAAGTAACTGATGAGGATCTTCAGTTGGTTTATGGGCTAAAGCATCATATTCCCATGAACTGGACTCTAATTTTTGAAGAAATTATGCTTAAGTCAAAGAGATTAGTGAATTACCCATTTCCCTTTCCTGTGTTTGTGTCTAGGCTTATTGATCATTTCAACATTGATGTTGAAAATGAGGTAATTGATAACACTCTCTCCTACAATAGTCAAATCAAGGAGAAACACTTGACCAAGATGGGTATGAGGAAAACCCCAAATGGTTGGGTGATGGCTGCCCAAATTGGAGTTGCTGCACAAGAAGAGGAGATGGCTACTGATTCAGAGGATGAGGAACAACCACAACAACAACAGCCTGCACAACCTTCTTATTCTGATTTTGAATCTTTAATGATTCAAAAGATGGACTCTATGCTGAAGCTTCAAGAAGACTTCAAGGCTGAAACCCATGAAGCCTTAGAAGATATTAGAGAAAGATTGGATGCTATTGAGGCTAATATGGATGATAAAGCCTCTGCTGAATTCTAGGATTGTTAGTTTATGGTTTTCATAGTTTATGTTTGATTTATGTTTCTGTTTGTAATGGACTATGTTATGATCTGTTTTTCTTTCATATTTTGTTTTAAATTTCCTCTATGTACTGCCCCATATGTTAATCACATTAATGAAATATGTTATTCCAGTTTTAAATCCACTGTGCCTACCTTATTTTTGTCTTTTAACAAGTCAAATAGGGGGAGAATTGATTAAGGGGGAGTGGTATCAAATACACTCTGTTTGCCCCTGTTTTTGGTTCAATTTTTTTGCCAAAAATTTGATCTAAGTGTGTGCTGGAATTTAGGGGGAGTAAAGGTGTATTAAGGAAATCAATCAATTGGTATAATGCTTAATTGAATAATTCATGAGTTACATGTGCTTTAACACTTGGTTCTTGGCAAGGTATTGAAAATTTTACAAGTTTATAAAAGCTTGTTCAACAATGGCTTTTCAAATTGATCCCCAAGTATCTGTGCTTAATCAAATTGAAGATTTGGCATGTTTAAAGCCAAAAAGGGGGACATTGTTGATTCAAGTGAAGTCAGGCATCAATGAACAAAGATCAAAGGCTCAAGTGTTTTGTGCTTTCAACATGCTCAAGGACAAAGTACCAAGAAAAACTTGAAGACCAATTTGATTAATGTAAAAGGAAGTTTATGATCTGATAATCCAATTGAGTATATCATGCATGAATCATTCATCTAGGATTGTTAGATTAAAAGGATTAAATAAAGGCAGGTTATAAGGTTTTCAACTAGCAAAGTTTTTGGAAAAATGAATCCTTACTGCATTAATCGATTACAAGCTAATGACATCGATTATTTTGTTCTTCGTGCCTTTAGAAAACAAATCATGATCATTGTAATCGATTACATATCGGATTAATCGATTACTCAGGCTTTTTATGAAAGATGGAACTCTCTGACTTAATCGATTACAGAAATCGGTAATCGATTACATGCATGCTTAGGAAAACACAGCCTACTGTCTTAATCGATTACACATCGTGATAATCAATTACAAAGTGCATTTAGAAAATCATGCCTGACTGGTTTAATCGATTACTTCACGGAATAATCGATTATATTGTTCATAGCTCAAACCCAGAACTCATTAGGAGCATTTTAATCTATTACAATCTTGGATTAATCGATTACATATGCTAAATAATCGATTACTGGAGTGGGTTTAATCGATAATTTTCAGTTAGAAAGTTGTTATAAATAGAACCCATTATTCTGAGGTTTGTAACTTTTGATATTTTCGAATTCTGGACAATCACAAACATTCTTGAGCTTTCATTAGTGAATTTTCTGAGTTACTAAACACTCTTAGGCTTCACAAATTCATGTGATTGTTTGATTCAAGAGTGTGAAGCATCATTGTTCATCAAAGCATAAGGAAAGGAATGCATTGAGTTAGTAATCTGTCATTCAACCTGTTGAATCATTCATGTGCATGAATTCTTGGATTATCAGGTGATATATTTCCTTATTCTTTGAATGTGTAAAACTGTTATTTGAATTTCTGTAAAGATTAGTCTATTGTAAATGGGTTTCTTGCAAGGTTAGAGATAGTGTTTCTCTAAGGACAGCTGAGTAGTGTTCTCAGTGTGGGTTTGGTCTCTAAGGGTCTAATAGTGTTTTAGACTTCTGAACTTTATCTAGGGTTGATAAAGAGAGGCTTGTAATTGCTTGTAAGAATATTTTTGCAATAGTGGAACTCTACTCTAGTGTTGAGTGGAAGAACTGGATGTAGCTTCATAGTGTTTGAAGTGAACCAATATAAAAATCTGTGGCTAATCTTTCTTCTCATCCATTCATCTCTTAATTGCTTTGTTTGTGAATCAATTTCATTGCACAGAAAGTTATACTCTATTTTCTATTCTTCTTGAAAAAGGAATTTGATTGAATATTGATTCTTGGTTTTGAAACATTTTTTAAAGTGATAAAGATCCTGTGGAAAAACTCTGATTTGAAATTTTTAATTTACCAAGGTTCAACCAATTCACCCCCCCTCTTGGTTGTGTTGAAGTATTCCATTCATTTCAACTTCAAGTCCAACCAAGCCTCTTTGCTAAAGTGAAATATGAAATGATTCTAGACAAGGCTTAAGAGTCCAAACAATAGAAAACTTCTAAGACAAAACTTTTGGAATTTTAAAGAGACAAGCAACAAAGCACAATTTAGAAAGGACTACTCAAAATTGAATTTATGAAACAACTCAAGGAATACTTTAAATTTAACAAACTTCACAATAAAGATATGCCAATGAATTCAATTGTTGAAAGACATTTCATCAATTCTGAATGTCATACCCTTTTGCTTGTTTTTGTTGTTCAAGCAATTTTGAAAACTTGTAATTTTGTAGCTTGCTTCTATTTTTCTGTTTTCCAACTACTTTTCAATATTTCTTTTGCTTTCTAATAACACTTGATGCAATTTTTCTCTTTATTTTTGTTTTTCTTTTTGTTTCTAACACTTGCTCCAAATCAAGCACGAAATTGAAATCAAAACAAAGTATTACATAGTGATGAGTCACTATTTATCACTATTTACTCATCTTTCTGTACTCATTTTAATCCCTAACTTGTGCTTAATCGTTTATATTTTGCATTGTTTCTCATTTAGGACTTAATTGGATCGATAATTCAGATTTTAATTAATTTGGATTATTTTAAGTTTAATTATTCCAATTTGATTTTTTCAGGGCAGATTAATAATTAAATGGGCTTGGAATTAATTTTTGGACTTGAAGATTGGGATGTGGCATCAGCATTTTATTTTCGTTTTATTTTTATTTTCGTTTCTGGGCCAAAATTGTTAGGAAAAGCCCAATTTTCGTTTAGGTCAGTCACTCTATATATTTCGAATACTGTGCCCATGCAGAGACACCAGCCAACATTATTTTTTCGTTCTGTTTTCGTTTAGGGTTTTAGCAATTTTCGTTTTCTACTGGTGACTATGCTTTAGGGTTTCGTTTTGTTTGAATTCTCAATTCCAGTGTCTATTTCGTTTCTGTTTCAAGTCTCAATTTCGTTTCCGCTTTCTGCATATTTCGTTTTAGTTGTGTTTTCGTTTATTTCGTTTTGCTTTCAATTCGTAATGATCAGTTTCATTTCAGTTTGTGTTTCTGTTGTTAATTTCGAATTAATGGAAGCCTAAATCCTAGGGTTGGACCCTAGGACAGATTGCAACCCTTTAATGGAGGTTCTCTGTTTTTGAATTTTGTTTCTGCTTGGTTCTTCCTTGTTGGGGTTTCTGTTCTGTATTTTTCGAATTAGGGTCATGCTTAATGATTCTGATTTTGATTGATTCAGTAATCTCAGTTTTCTTAATCCTGAGAACTTGCCCTGACGAGGTTCACGTTTGCTTAATTCGTGTAATGAAGTTTTAGGTTAATCTTCGCTTAGTCGATTAATCTGGACTGATAAGGATTAAGTGGGACAGATTATCTTTCGTGAACCAAGGAAATTAGAGGCGCAATCTGTTCTAAGGTCTGACTTGTTTTTAATCACTGCACTTAGTTGTTATTTCTGTTTTAATTTAGAATTTTCGCATTCTGCCAAAAAAACCCCCAATACACGTTTTCAATCCCTAACGTAGACAATTGATCCTTGAGAGACGACCTAGGAGTCACTTCCTAGTACTACATTTAAACCGTATTAATTTGGCCGAGTACGACCTCGATCACATAGCACAACAACAATACTAACACAAATTGACAAGAATCAAAGCTAGAAATTAGGGAAACTATGAAGAACACATGAAGAACATGAGAAACATAAAGAACATGAATTCACAAGGAAACTTGAAAAAAACCTAGGGTTTTTCTAACACAACACTTAACAAAGCTACAACACTAAGAATCATAAGAAAACATCAAGAAACAAGGAATTACTAAGGTTTTTCATTTTTGACTCTAATGCAGAATTTTACCTTTTAAGAATCCCAAAACTGAAATTGAAGAAGAATTCCACGAGGTTTAAGCTCTAGATACCAAATGATGGACTCCTGAGCTGAATCAAGTCCTGTTTGCCCCGATCTTCCTTGCAATGGAATCAATTCTTCAATGGAAAGAAAAACAAAGTATGAAGTGCTCTGTTTTGGACAACTTTTAGGTTTTGTGATTTAAGAAATGGAACAATGGAAAAAGATTAGAAGTGGATTTGGATTGACACCATGGAATAGGAATTCCAATAAGTCTTGCAAGAATCACCACAATAGCTCAGAAGCTATTGATAAGAAACAAGAAGTTCTTCACTAAGAACAAGGGAGAATAACTCTTAACCTCTCACACACAAAGTGCATTCTAATTTCATTCAACCAAAAGTTCCTCCAATCTGTTGTAATGTACCTTATATAGGCCACAAAACTATGAACTAATGAAATGCAAATGCGTCCTAAATGCAATACAAATGTAGCTTCCAAGGAAAGCTATCCAACAGCTACTTAAAACTGAAAAATAGCGCTTTTGTAGCAGAAACGGTAATAATCGATTATTGGTAATCGATTATTTTGAACTAAATAATCGATTACTAACTCTTGGTAATTGATTACATTGTTCATATCAGCTTGGAAACTGACTCATGAACAAAATAATTGATTATCTCACCAAATAATCGATTATCACAGGAGCTCCCAAAACCAGGTAATCGATTACATGAAGGAATAATCGATTATCACAGGAACTCACAAGTCTATGTAATCGATTACACAGCGGACTAATCGATTACAGCAGAGCCATTACAAATCTAACATTTATACAAAGCATTTAATCGATTACAGGCTACTGGTAATCGATTACAACAGATAAGCTCAACATTTTGTAGCCTTCTTCATGGTTCTCCAAGAGATACAAGCTGGATTGTATATGATATTGGAGTGTTTGGGCCCTATCCCTTGTCATTGGCCCTTTAATCACCAAAGGAAGTGCCTCCATGTGTAATTCCAAGTCTTCCTTCACTAGCCTTGGTTTTAGGATTGTATCATCCCCTCCTTCTTGAGAAGAACTTGTCCTCAAGTTTATATCTTCATTTGGACCTGCATCATACAAGGAAAGATCACCAAGTCTTCCTTCACTAGCCTTGGTTTTAGGATTGTATCAGAAAGTGTATTAGTAGATACTCCCATGAGTTAATTAATTTACCCAATCAAGAAAGATTGGAACCGCTTTGAGGTAACTTGTTTCAGGGACAGTGGGATTGTCGTGCACAATTAAGATTCGTTGGCGTTGTGATATGGCATAGTTAATTTAAACGTCATGATGTGATCGATTGCAGGTAGTTGTTGTAACACCCCGGACGTGCTATCATTAATGATACCAAACCACGCTAAAAGCGTTATACATGCGGTGTGCGGAAGCGACAAGATCGTTTATCTTGATTACATTATGTATGAATTTTCAAACACAACTAAAGCATAAAACAGACAGAACTGATCCAGATAAAACATACACATAATAGGCAGATAACTATAACTTATACAGATATACTCAGGAGGAAACATAACATACACAAACTCAACTACTGTACATATACATGCTCAAAAACATGACCACAGGCGGTCATTTACATAATATGTACAGAAATCGGGTGTACACACACACCCTGCTCTAACCCAAAACTAAGACCAGCTCCGGTCGTCAACTGCAGCCTCCACCAACCTGTCATCTCCAATAGGGCCTCCTGCCCGGCGGTTGCTCCTTTGCTCCATAAGAAGCACCTGAAAACCACAAACCCCACAAAGGGTGAGACATACGTCTCAGCAAGCTCAGGGTCCTGGGAAAACCTCCCTCACCCTGGTTCCCCACCTAGACATAAGAAATAAACCAAAGAAAAGAGCTAGAGATACATTCTCCGCTCATACACATACTCCCAGCCATCTGGGATCACAACATGAGATGCCCAAGGCATCTGAGGTCTACACCTCTCACTGGCTCCTAGAGCCATCTCTCAGGGGTTTAACCCATGCCCCTGGTCCAGCCATCTAATACTGGCTTTCGCAGCCTGTCTCCTAGAGGTACACTACCATCAGTGTCACCCACTGGACACTGTATCAACCAGAGACGCACCGTCTCATACTAAACATACAATGCCTGAGGACTATCACTCAGGACTTCACATATCCAGATATGGCTCGTCTAAGAGGCTCTAGGCTCTTATCCCCTTGGGACACCCTCTCTTAGAGATACAACATATCTGTCACTAACTGGCCTGGGAAACAAATCCAGGACTTTCCATCATCTGCCTGGGAAGTCATCTCACACAGGAGGCACCATCCTCAGGACTTAAACTCACATGCCTAAGAGAGTTCATCTCACACAGGAGGCACACGTTTCTTAGGACTTCCAACCCTGGCCTGAGGAGTCATCTCACAAAGGAGGCACCGTCACTCAGGACTTTCCACTACTGGCCTGAGGCGTCATCTCACACAGGAGGCACCAGCACTCAGGACTTAAACCACCTGGCCTGAGGCGTCATCTCACTCAGGAGGCACCAGCACTCAGGACTTTCACTGCCCGGGAAGTCATCTCAC
>PYAF01004505.1:273021-302340 GCA_007407185.1 Glycine tomentella | reverse complement strand
AACCCCCAAACTGAAAATCAACCGGAGAAACTCGAGTTTCTTACCTCAATGGCGACACACACGACCTCTGGAACGCTCCTCCAAGCTCCGGTGTCCGTGGGTAGTCGCCGTTCCTCCTCAATCTCGAGTTCTCTCAACCTCTCCGAAGGTTTCTCAGAACTTGGGGTTTTGCTCACAAAAGGATGAAGGATTTACGCTCCCAAGGGTTTCTCTCAAGATCAACAGCCATGGGAAGGTGTTTAGGCCGTGATATATGATCCTAGAAAACTTGGAATGGCCAACAATGGCTGCTGGGGTCGTGGGGAAGGAGGAGGAGGGTTTTTCCCCTCTGAAAACGCGACCTCCGTTCTTATAAAAGCTTAACCGACCTTCCCACGCGACTCGCGCCCGAAACCACGCGACTCGCGCCATGCTTTCGGCCCTTCCCCGCGAGGTACGTGAACATCCACGCGACTCGCGTGATCCTGCCGAGACACAGCGCGACTCGCGCCATATCCCCACGCGACCCACGTGGGATACCAGAGAAGAATCTGGTTTTCTAAGCCTCTTTCCACGCGATCCGCGTCACCTGTGGCGCGACCCGCGCCACACCCTCTGCAGGGTTTTTCTGACCTGAATCCCCGCGCTATCGCGCGGGGTTAAGCGCCAAGGATAAGGGTCCTTACAGTTGTTGCAATTGCTTTGGTACTTGTACACTGTGAAGCACGGACACGTCAAAAAGCAAGGAGAATTGCGTCGGACATGCTTCGACACGCTTCGACACCGTATCCGACACGCGGTCAACAACTCCGACGCATTGAACGGTTTCGACACGCGACTTTGACCGCATCGGACACGGTCAAAGGACATTTTCGTAAAAAACAAAAAAAATTAAACCCTAAACTAAAACAAGCATTTTCACTTACCCCCTGTTTTTGGTTCACTAGCGCTCCCACTATGTTCGCAGTCGCGCCAGTGCTTCAATGAAGAGGCTTCACCGTTATGAATCGTGTCGGCGTGTCCAGTCCACTAGCGCTCCTTTCCACTGGTCCAAAGCGAAGAGAAGGCGAAAGCTTCTCACTACCACCAAAGCTTCTCAGTCGTCGTTCGTTGTTCTCACTTCTCACAGGTAAGGTTCTCCTCTGCCAAAGCTTCTCAGTTCTCGATGCCCCTTTCCTGGTGTTTTAACTTTTTTCTCTTTCCTCAGATATTTGTTTAACACTCTTTCTTTTTGATAAACGTGTCTTTGTTTGAGACTTTTAGCACTTTATCGGTCCAATGGTCCACCACCATCTATTCAATAAAGTTATGGTGTTTTTTCTTTTAAAACAACACCACAATTTCTAGTATTGAACACACGTAAAAGTGGGACACTGTTCCCGATAATTTAAATTTACACCTTGATGAGATAGAAACACAAAACACGAAGGGATAAAAATGCATATCTTAATGTTTTTTTTTTTGTTTAGTTGTAACATTTGTTTTGTAAATAATATTTTAAAATGTAATATTGTTAGCTCTTTCTATGATGAACAAAGATTAAATGAGTAATAAACTCTTTCTTTATAAAAACTGAGAATACCTAGCAACTCCCAATATTTAGCTAACGTGATGGGTCTAAGATACTTGAGTATCAAACATTATATAGGATTATATACTTTTAAGTACTCTACAAACTTGATAAGTTTTCATAAAAATTTATCTAATCCGTATGGTATGTGTGGTTTAAGAAAGAAAGGGAAACAGAAAGATAGAGGGATAAATGAGAAGAATATGAGGTATTTTTATAATTATTAGATAATAGAGTAATTGAAAGGAAATAAATAAAAAAAATATGTATGTTTGATCAAATAAAAGAAATGTAATATATGGGAGTAATTTAATTTTTATATATTTACAAACTTTTTATTCTTTTTATGCTCAAATTGGAAGGAAGAAATTGGATCCTCTAATTTATTTATTTATTTATCAGCAAGATCCTCTAATTTATTGATCTCTTCCTTCCCCTTTTCGAAACTTCTGAACAGTAAAATAATTAAAAATTGACATATTTATTTCTCTTCTAACTCTTCTTTTTCTTTTCCATCAAATCAAATTGACCATAAATATTTAATATACTTAAGATTTGACACGTTACCTCACTTAAGCTATATAATATCACTTCAATTTGAGTTTTGTTTTGATTGTACATAAAATTGGACCTGTTACCACTACTAGATTAATGCAATTTTTTAATCTTCTTTCCTGCATCTTTATTCAATGTTGTATGTGTTGGGTTGTTTGTAACGCCTCAATTTTTCCAGCCTATTATTTATCACTTTTTAATGAAAATTCTTTTCTTCTTCCTTAAAATAATCAATACAAAAGTTACTAATCATCAATATCATAAAAAGTTCTTCATCACCGATTGTTATTTCTAAATCTGACATAATATAAAGTATAATATAGACCAATATTATAAAGTATAATACAGACCAATATCAGTTCTATCACATTACAAATCACCAAAATGTTTTGTTACATTAAATATCTTCAACTAAGCATCTTTCACAGAGTCCTCAGACATCATCTTGCCAATCCTTCTTTTACTATTCCTCTGCTCGCCCAAATAAATTGAGGTCATAGCAGGTGTCAACCACGGACACAAAAAATAGGGTAAGTTTATGATAAACATAATTTAAGTAACAGAATAAGCAGGTGTTCATCTCAAGATGCATGATTCTTTCTTAACATGATGCATGATTCTCTTTTATCTTTTATCTTTTGGTACCAATAGTTAAGATAGCCCCATCCCTGTGGCACAGAACTTATCCGATCAGTCAGGGTACTGCAGTGTTGCAATAGGAAGGTCACCAACACTTTATGTGATCATCATGGATGGCATGGTCCTCACTGCCAATCACCCCCCAGCTCAGACTCCTTTTGTTTGAACGCACGGACTCAGTTTAGCTATCTGACACACCTCCTGTTGAAGCAAATAACGCGGACTAACCCTCGCCGGGCATATGCATATGAGACATATAAGACTGATTCACTTTAATTCTTTATAATCTCATACTTATTTTAAACATCACTCTTCAAATTCTATCTCACATACTTTACTCAAAAATTCATCAGAATTTAAGTATAGAATTCAGCTTGTATAGAAAATTCATGGAAACACATGAAATTCATAAGGATTCATGGAACACTAAGCAACACATGTATTTCATAAAAACACTCAACAACACATGAACTTTAATCATCTATTTGAACAGAACACACTCAAACTATCTTTATTTCTTTGAAACAATTCATCAAACACATGGTGTGCAAGCTTTATTTCATAGAAATAAATAAGATTCTATAAACACTTATTCAAACAAAAGCAATACTTAAACTATATTTAGCATAAACCTACCTATACATACCTTAGAATCTTTTTGCTACGCTTGTTTACTTCCTCCTAGCTAGCTTCTTTTACACGTGATTCTTCCTATGATGGTGGAGTCTTTTCTATTTGATTTAAGCTTTGAGAATGAAAGGATGAAAGGGATGTGGAGAGTATTTCACGTGAATTTTAGTAGGTGGAGAGCTTGGAAAATGACTTGGTTTTTAGGTCCCCTCCCCCCCCCCCTTTATATAGTGTTTAGGAAATGATTTAATATTCAAGGACATTTTTGCCCTTCCAACTTATTTAGTTTCATTCTAACTTAGTTTCTCCTTGTTTCATTATGTCCTAACTTAGTTTCTTCCTATTCCTTTGGATTTGAACTTGATTCATTATTATCTCTTTACTTTTTGGAAAAAATCTCTTAAGCCATAATGACTTGCCTTTCCAAGTGTCCTCACATTTGTCAAGTTCATGAATCTTCTCCACTCTTCTTGTATTTCACGTGGAGTAGCTTGGCCAAGGGAAATTTATGCTTTTCTTTCATTCTTTACATATTATGTTATCTTTTAAATGAAGAAAAATATTCTAGTTTCATTTTCACTTTGTACATGACATTTAGTATTTTCTAATAAAATTTAATTTGAATTTTCTTCTTAAGAATAATATTGAATAATATAATTCTAGAATTTTTCAAAAACTGACTTCAATTCTAGTAAAAATTACTCACAAGTAATCTATACAGAGTGCTATTCAGAATTTTCTTACAAGACTACTTTTATCTTAATTCTAATTGGTCCATTTTACTTTTGACTATCAAAATTACTAAACTATTTTATTAAATAAGTCTGTTCATCCTATAACTAAGAGAAAATTCCATAGATTTTATCTATCATTTTTCTATATTTCTTTGATATTTGAACTTTTCTTAATAAAGTTTCAAAGTCACGATCTTATAAAATTCATAGAAATTCTATTCTAGGGTTTTCTGTTACAAAGTATTTTGATTCTCTACCATCTAGGAGTATTCTGTGATTTCATTAGGTTTTCACAAAATTTCTCAGAGTGGTTTAGACAGTTTAGTGTCAAGGGTATTATGGTAATTTCTTAAAGTATCCAAGGGCATTTATGTAATTTTCATCTTAAGGATATTTCTGTCATTTCCCTTAAACTATTTTTGTAATATCTCTAATTGATAATATAGATCAATCAATCTAATATTAACATAATTTAACATTCACATCAATAATTTCACAAGAATGATTCACAAATATAGCTATTGAAATATTAGGGTGTTACAATTCTCCCCCCCTAAAAAAAAATTTCGTCCTCGAAATTTACCTGATTCAAAGAATGTCGGATAGCTTTTCCACATTTCACTTTCTAGTTCCCATGTAGCATCACCATTTGCACTGTTTCCCTAGATTACCTTTACTAAAGGAATTTCTTTTCCTCTTAGAGCTTTGATCCTTCTATCCTCAATTCTTACCGGAAATGTTTCATAAGTTAAGTTAAATTATCCTTTATTTGTACATCATCTAACTCAATCACATGTGAAGGATCATGAATATACTTACGTAATTGAGATACGTGAAAGACATCATGAAGATTTGAAAGTTTTGGGGGTAAGGCAATTTGGTAAGCTACTGGTCCGACTCTTTTAATAATCTGGAAAGGTCCGACAAAACATGGTGTAAGCTTTCGGGATTTCATAGCTCTCCCAACTCCAATCCAAGGATTTACTTTTAAGAATACATGATCTCCCACAGCAAATTCTAAATCTTTTCTTCTCTGATCATGATAACTCTTTTGCATGCTTTGAGCAACTTTCATCTTTTCCTGAATTAATCTAACTTTGTCTGTAGTCTGTTGTATAATTTCTGGACCTATAATTAAATTTTCTCCTACATAAAGGAGTTCTGCACTTTCTACCATACAAAGCCTCATATGGTGCCATACCAATAGAGGAATGAAAACTATTGTTGTAGGTAAATTCTATCAAAGGCAGAAAATCTACCCAGTTTCCTTTGTGTTCTAAAACACACGCTCTCAACAAGTCTTCTAAAGACTGAATGGTTCGTTTAGTTTGTCCATCTGTTTGGGGATGGTAAGCTTAACTTAGTTTCAACTTGGTTCCCAGAGCCTTATGTAAACTTTCCCAAAATCTAGATGTCAATCTAGGATCTCTATCAAATACAATACTAGAAGGAACTCCATGTAATCTTACAATCTCACTTATGTACAAACTTGTTAGCTTTTCTAAAGAGTACCTAATGTTAATGGGAATAAAATGAGCAGATTTTGTTAACCGATCTACTATAACCCATATAGAATCAAAACCTTTAGGACTCTTAGGTAAAGCTGTAACAAAATCCATGGATATGCTACCCCATTTCCATTGAGGTATTTCTAAAGATTGTAACATACCAGAAGGTTTTTTATGTTCTATTTTAGATTTCTGGCAAACTAAACAAGAATATACATATTCACTTATTTCCTTCTTCATTTTTGGACACCAGAACAAAGCTTTGAGATCCTGATACATTTTAGTGGCTCCTGGATGGATACTTAGCTTACTCTTGTGCCCTTCTTCTAAGATTATTTTCTTAAGTTCGGATTCATTAGGCACACAAATTCTTCCTTGTAACCTTAATATACCATTTGTTCCTATCTTAAATTCACTATTTCCTTCATTGGATATATTTTCAAATATGGGTTTTAAGAAAGGATCAAATCTTTGTTTACTTCCTATTTCCTTCAAAAACTCATTGGAAACTTGTAAAGCTCCCAACTTCATGCTTACTGGCGTAGTTTCACATAGTAAACTAAGATCTCTAAATTGTTCTAACAGATCCATTTCCCTAACCATTAATGCAGATATCATCAAAGATTTCCTACTTAAAGCATCTGCCACCACATTGGCTTTTCCAGGATGGTAACTAAGCTCAAAGTCATAATCTTTCAAAAATTCCACCCATCTTCGCTGCCTCATATTTAATTCATTTTGACTAAACAAATATTTCAAGCTCTTATGATCACTAAAAACCTCAAAATGAGAGCCATATAGATAGTGTCTCCAAATTTTCAATGTAAACACCACAGCTGCTAACTCTAAATCATGGGTAGGGTAGTTTCTCTCATGGGTTTTCAATTGCCTAGATGCATAGGCCACCACCTTTCCATCTTGCATCAAAACTCCTCCTAAACCCATTTTAGATTCATCACAATACACTACAAAAGGTTTTTCTAAATTTGGTAAGACTAACACAGGTGCTGTAGTCAACTTATTCTTGAGAGTTTGAAAACTTTCCTCACACCGTGTATTCCATACAAAGGCTTGACCTTTCCTAGTCAAGGTAGTCAAAGGTAAAGCTATTTTAGAAAAATCCTTAATGAATCTTCTATAATACCCTGCTAATCCTAAGAAACTTCTGATTTCAGTAACTGACTTAGGTCGTTCCCATTCTAGTACAGCTTTTACCTTAGAAGGCTCCACTGAAATTCCTCCTCTAGATATTTCATGACCTAAGAAATTTACTTTTTCTAACCAAAAGTCACACCTAGACATCTTAGCATAAAGTTGCCGATCTTTTAAAGTTTGTAAAACAATTCTCAAATGTTTGGCATGCTCTTCTCTAGTTCTAGAATACACTAAAATATCATCAATGAATACCACCACAAATTTATCAAGATAAGGATTCATGGAACACTAAGCAACACATGTATTTCATAGAAACACTCAACAACACATGAACTTCAATCATCTATTTGAATAGAACACACTCAAACTATCTTTATTTCTTTGAAACAATTCATCAAACACATGGTGTGCAAGCTTTATTTTTCATAGAAATAAATAAGATTCTATAAACAGTTATTCAAACAAAAGCAATACTTAAACTATATTTAGCATAAACCTCCCTATACATACCTTAGAATCTTTTTGCTACGCTTGTTTACTTCCTCCTAGCTAGTTTCTTTTACACATGATTCTTCCTATGATGGTGGAGTCTTTTCTATTTGATTTAAGCTTTGAAAATGAAAGGATGAAAGGGATGTGGGAGAGTATTTCACGTGAATTTTAGTATGTGGAGAGGTTGGAAAATGACTTGGTTTTTAGAAAAAACTTACCTACAGATTGCGGGACGCAGCCCTTAAATAGATACAACATTTTCCTGTTTCTACAGTTCCGGTGACAAAAATCGAAAAACCTACCGCTACAGTGAACAGTGTTGAACAGTAGTCTGCCGTAGGAAATGCTGATGTCATGCTGATTTAAGCAAAAGGAGCTTTCTCCACTTACCCTTCTGCCTTGCTGATTAGGATGGTGACTTAGTTGGATTTAGTCATCATCAAGGTTGATGCCAAAACAGTCATCTTCATTTCGGTAGAAATCGTCCGACAATTCTGAAGAGTCTTCGGCGGGCTCCTTAGATTGCTTCTTGGAGGAGGAGCAGGCATCTTCATTCTCCTTTTCCAACAGATTGATGATCATCTTCATATTTTCCTTGAACTTCTCCTTGGATGTGGAGGATGACAAGACTGCTATGACTTGTGATCTCTGGTTGAGGAACTTGCACGCTTCTGGGTCTGCTGCTCTGGTTAGGGTCGGATGCTGTTTGAACCAAAGCGATACCTGTTTAGGATTAGCTCTTGAATGATCAAACTGGGGCCACCACTTGACAAGAGATTGCCTGTGAAGCATTGGCAGTTGTCCTTTGACTGGAACGTTGCTATAGACATATCGCCATTGGAAGATCTAGGCGAGAGACAGTTTGCTGAAGAAGTGAAGGTTTACCGGAAATGGATCATTGTCGGGGTGCTCAAACTTCTTCGTAAAGATTGTGAGGCCAGATACTACCTCAGAAGGAAGTATCCCAAGGATTGGTCCATAGAAATTCCACCATTGCAAAAACCACTGGGGAAACTTGTACTGGACATTTTGTTTGAAATAGATGAGCCATGAAGGCATAAAGTCTTTATTCTGGAAATTAAAGACATTATACCAGGCAGATTGATAATCCTAGTAAGAAAAACCCATGGGATCATAGTTTTGAGAAAAATTTTTAATTTTATTCAATTCTCCAAATTCTTTCGGTGTCATAACCTTAAGGATTTGCAGAGTTGAATAAGCAATTTGCTCAGAGTCTTTATTTTTATGATGTTTAATCTGGACTGAGTTGGTGTCTACCAGGATAAACTCATAAAAATGTCTGGTCTTGAGCAGGGAGGCAGGTTTGAAATGGTACTGATTACCCTGAATATCTTTGGGAAAGATTTTCTGGGGGACTTTGGTTGGTTTTGCGTCCCAAAACTCAGGTTCCATCTGAATGACATCCTGATACTTGTTTTTTGGGACGTATTGTGTTTGGGATTTAGGCCTTTGGGTTGCCAAGGGTTCAGGCTGTTGAACTATGGCTTTGCCTTTTGGTTGATGGAGGACTAACGGGGTCTCTGCCATGTTTTTGATTAAGGTTGCCAGACATCTTTCACCTTCTTCTTCTTCAGAAGTGATGTCTGCCCATGTTCTAGATGGGAGGCCTTTTGGGAGGTGGGTAAGACCCTGTTCTTGAAGGGCCAAAAGGACTTGGATTGGCATGGCATAGTCTTCTTTTGTTTGAGAAAGAGGTTTGGGTTTCTGAGTGGTTGGTCCAGAAATGATTTGGGGTTCAGATTTCTGGGTGGATGACCCAGTAATAGATTGAGGTAGTTTCCGGGTTAATGACCCAGATTAGGTAGATGACCCAGATTTTGATTGTTTGTTGGAGTCTTCTTCTTGTTTGATTGAAGATCCATGCCCTGCATGGGCGATTAAGCCAGCCACAACTAGCCTTGGTTTGGTGGTGGTTCTGCCTTTTCCTCTCCCTCGTGAGGAGGAAGATGATTTTTCTGATCTTGGCATGGGACTACTACTGCTGGTTTCTCCCCTGTAAATATTGACGAGTGAGATAATCAGGTAGAGAGTTTAAGGTACCTTTGAGGAATTCTATATCAAAATCAAAGATACTCAAAATGGCTTGCCACCTGGCAAAAATCTGTTTTGATGCAAGGTTTTTAACATCTTTTTGTAAAATCTCTTTTGCAGACTTACAATCAACACGAACTAAAAACTTTTGGTTAAGTAAATCAGATTGAAATTTTGATATGCACAAAACAATTGCTAAAACTTCTTTTTTAACCGTGGAATAATTCTGCTGTGCAGGATTCCAATGTTTTGAAGTAAATGCAATTATTTGTTCTTTGCCATTGACAGACTGCTTAAGAATACCACCATAACTAATGTCAGAGGCATCGGTTTCAACAATCTTTTTGGCTGAAGGATTGGGAAGGTAGAGACACGGGAGATTCTTGACCTGGGACTTAATTTGCTTGACCAGATCAGTGTGAACATTAGTCCACGGAGGAGGAGTTTTCTTGAGACGGTCATAAAGGGGTTTGGCTAGATTACTTAGCTGAGGAAAGAAATCATCCACATAATTTAAACAACCAAGAAAACGTTGGAGTTGGGTCTTTTCGATTATTTGATCTGGGAACTTGGATGAAAACTCTATCGCACGATTAATAGGAGTGATTGTGCCCTGATAGATGTTGTGACCAAGAAAGCGAATTTTTGTTTGGAAAAGATTAATTTTGGTTTTAGATAAAGCAAGACCATTTTTCTTGATTACCTGGATAAAAATGTTAATATGTTTGAAATGTTGATCAACAGATTGAGAGAAAACAAGGACATCATCAATATAGACAATGATGAAGGAAGAGTAAGGATTAAAAATGTCATTCATAATTTTCTGGAATTCTGAAGGAGCATTTTTTAATCCAAAAGGCATGACTCTCCACTCATATTGTCCAAAAGGGACCGTAAAAGTTGTTTTATAGCAATCCCTTTCACTAATTTGAATTTGCCAAAATCCTGATTTCATATCAAATTTTGAAAAGATTTTAGCGGAAAAAAGACGATTGAGAAGATCCTTTTTATTTGGAATCGGATAACGGATCCACTGAAGGGCTTGGTTGAGCGGTTTATAGTTGATGACCAAACGAGGAGATCCACGCTCAATTTCAGCTGGTTTGTTGACATAGAAAGCAGAACAAGACCAAGGACTCTTGCTTTTTCTGATTAATCCCTTTTGCAGAAGGTCTTGGATTTCTTTCTGGCAATGGATGAGGAGTTCCTGACTCATCTGGATGGGTCTGGCCTTGGTAGGGATTTGTCGATCATTGAAATCCTTTTCATAAGGAAGATCAACGATATGCTGTTTTCTTTGCCAAAAAGCGTTTGGGGAAGATCCGCACAGATAGAGTTTTGGATTTGGTTGGACAAGGACTGGATACGATGCTGGATGACGGGTTGATTAAGCAAATCATCAATTTTCTTATAAGAAATTTCTTCTTTAAGATAATTAATTTGGTTTTGCTTAAAAAAGACTGGATTCAAGTTTCTAACAATAGGATCTTTTAAAAACTTGAAAGTAATGGATTTATTCAGATAAGTTGTAGAAATACCTTTATCTGAAATGGTTATAGGGAAGATGGATTTGATAAAAGGTGTTCCCAAAATAACCGAATTTTTAAGATTTTTGACTAAAAGAAAAGAGGTTTTAACTTTAAAATCATCCTTTTCTATGAAAGCGTCAGAAAGTTTGAAATTTACACGAAGCTTAGATCCACTAGTAGTATTAAGTCGCTCAGAAGTTTTTTCAAAATATTTTGTTGGAATTAATCCTTCCTGAATGCAGTTTGAATCTGCCCCTATATCAAACAGAGCTTCAGTTTCAAGGATAAAGGTTCCAACAATAATCTTGACCTTGATATAAAATTTTTGAATTGTTAACTGGTTTATTAATTCAAAAATCTTGGGAGGAATGTCAGGACTAACTGAATCATCGGGAGAATCACTATCAGAAGGTTGGTTATTCTGAACAGGTTCTTCCTCATCAGTTGGATCACCATATTGCAGAACACTCAAAATATTCTAATGAACACTTTGTTGTTCTTTAATAAGGCAAATCTCAGCTTTCAGTTGATTAACTTCATGCGGAAGGTCCTGGAGGGTTACTGGTTTAACAATACTTTTATCAAACTTCTTAAGAATTTCTTTAAGATTAAACTTATTATTGATTAATAAATTATTAGTTTTAGAAGATGAAGAAGATGGTTCATCCAAAGATTTTTTAAGTTTAAACAAAAGATTTTTCTTTTCTTCGGGATCAGAAACGGAATTAATCACCTCAAAAAGAAGATCTTGCTCCCGGGTAAGGACATTGACCTGAGAAGAAGAAGGACAGTCTTCATTAGTCGAAGATAAATCATCCTCTTGAATTTGATTCAGATTTTCTGAAGAGTGACCTTCAGAAGTATCCTTATCAGATTCTTCTTCAGAGGAGGATTCTACTAAGAGCTGATTAATCTGTTCTTCAACAGAGGGTTCGAGATTAAGGTTCATAAGCTTCCTCTTAAGCCTACAGTACTGACTCTTATGGCCGGGTTGGCCACAAGTCCAACAGACTATGGGTTTTTTAGGAATGTTGACCTTATCAAAGGGAGGTTTTGTCTGGAATTCTCTCCTAAGCTAAGAAATACATAAGCTGAGAACATGATCGATGTTTGTAAATATGTTAGCCAAGAAGACATAATGAGGGTCAAAGATGGTGGAGGTTTTCCTCCCAATATCAACCAGTAAGACGACCGTTTAGTTTAGAATAAACATAGACATAAAACCCCCAAGGGTCCTAAAACAAAGATCGAATACCGACATGGGAAAACATTAATTATAGATATACCACCAATGCATAGTCCAGGCACAACATAGAAAGTGCATACAACTGAAAGATGCCATCAAAAATTTCATCCAACGAAGGCAATTAAAGAGGTTTGTAAAGTCACAAAGAAGCTATTCAAGGACAAAATTAAAAGAGATAAAAACAAACAATGAGATAAGTCAAGGAGTCTAGCTAGATAGAGGCATGCCTCTTGATCACTATGAAGGTCCCCAAGAAACAAGAAATCCCCTAGTCATTAAACCTTGAACAAAGAAAATGCCAAGGCTCAAGTGCAACTACACCAAAAAAGCTATAGATAGTGCTTATTTTTAAAATAGATAACGCTTTTGACGTGAAATGAATACTGACGATATCTATTTAAAGATAGTGTTTCAAGCGAAGCGCTATCTATAGTTTTTTTAAAATAAAAAAATAGTATTACTCATGTACATTTAATGCATTCGAACAAACATGCCAATATTACATATTAACGAGGTACATGTAAAATTCTATTTTGTAGCACATTTAAAAATAATTATAAATTAAATTCATGTTAAAGTTAATATAATATCCAACATTAATAAATTATTAATTATAAAAGTATAGCACACAAGACAGAAAATATTTATAAAATGTAGATGGAGGAGATAACTATCAATTATTGGCTTGAACATATTGAGCTCAGAATGACCATTTGATCCACCCACTATGACTGTGACACAATTTCCCATGATCTGAAATATGTGAATAATGACACCAAAATGAGAGACAATAAACACTCTCCAAACCATTTACATTGACCAACCATTTTAAACCAGAGAATGACTAGATTTTTTCTGCTTCAAGAGAATGACTTGATTGCATTTAAATGGAAGAAAGATGCGTTAATTAATACTAGTACATGTAACATAAAACCAATGAATATTTAATGTTTTGTTATTAAGAAAATAATTAATTTTGTTGATAATAATAAATTTGTTTTAAATTTATAATATTTTTTAAAACTATCATTGTCATTAATATTTTTTATCTTTTAATGTGTACCGTCTAAATATGGCATAATTACACGTGGCCATCAAAGCCAAGTAGTTGAACACGTGGACACCCTACACATCAGCATTGTCATATTAATAGTGTTGATTCGTTCTCCAAGTGTCAACTCGGATACACGTGTCTGCCTCCATGTCAGCCCTATTACAGGAGCACAGACACCTATCTGTTATAGGAGCACCGACGCCAACAGTACTTATCTCCTTAATAACAGCATATCCACTATGCTTGGCTATTCAAATAGGTGTAACCACCATATCATATCATATCTCAACAAGTTATCTACAAGCTGTTACTTATCTACAAGTAACAGTATATCAATAAGGTACACATTATCTTCTACTTCTAGATAGCTACCTGCCATTATTTGTTATTATCTTATCTACAGATTACTAACAAACAAAGGCCCAAATCCCATACTCCATACTATAAATATAGCCTTACAGGTTCTCTCTAAACATATCTAATTACACTCAATACACACTCTATTCATACTTGAGTCCCTTTCCTAAACAAAGCCGAATCATCGTCCAACGTTCAGAATTTGGAGTCCACCTAGACCACGTCTAGCCCACACGTGGAATTTTCCAGATTTTGATAAGAACATTTGGCGCCCATCGTGGGGCCAAGGTAAAACTTACCCTATGGCCTCTTACTCAGATCACTCGTTGGTACGCATTCATGGTCAGCACACGCTTCGGCATTAGACACAACACCCCTATCAATGCGTCTAACCCCCCGCAGACTACCATGACGAATGCCAACACCATTCAACAACTCCAGAATCGCATGGCGGAGATGGAACGCAAGTACCAGGAAGAAATCAAAAGGCTGAAAGCTGAACGCAACCAGCACGAAGCCATAGTGAGACATCCCGATGGAGATGAACGCTCCCCTACCACCAGAGAAGAACAGACGCAAGGCGAATCACATCCTCACCAACATGCCAACCCTCTGCCCATTTGTAGCTCAACGTAGGGCTACAGAGCGGAGAGGCACAAAGAAAATAAAGGAATACTTCACAACAACCAAGGGGGGTGAATTGGTTGAACCTTGGTATTTTAAAATCAAATTCAAATCAGAGTTTCAGAATCTTTATCACTTTCAAAAACCAAGAAACCTTTTACTCAATCAAATAGCTCAGCCCAAGAATTCAATAGATCAAAACAGAACTTGTTGAACAATGAATGTGATTCAAAGAATTAAAGATCAATGAATAAGATGAGAGTAGAGATATAGGAATAAGAACACAAGAAATTTATATTGCTTCACTTCAAAAACATGAAGCTACATCCAGTTTCTTCTAATTCACACTAAATTAGAGTTCCACTATTATAAAATATTCTTACAAGCTTTTATAAGAACCTCCACTTTATCAACCCTAGATAAAGAACATAAATCTAAAATCATATTAGACTTCTAAGGAGAAAGATCCAGAGAACACTACTCTGATCTTTAAGCTAGAAAGCCCTTCTCTAGTCCCAAGCAAGAAGAACCCAATTACAATGGCCAATCACAACAGAATTTGTAAACATAAATTACAATCAATGAGTTAAGGAAAGAAACAACCTGATGATCCAGTGAATGTCATGCAAATGAATGAACAATTCAGGTTGAAAGACAAAAACAAACTCAGAACATTCTTCTTCCTTAACCTTTGAAAGAGACTTCTTGCTTTAAAGAATCACTCAAATACCCATGAATGTTTTAGTTGAAGCAAAAACTCATAGAACTCAGAAAAATCACTTTGGAAGTGTTTAAAAAGCTTATGTAAAGGAGATCCCAGCAACTTCATTCCAGATTTCTGGAGTAATCTCCATAGCTACTCCATTGACTTGAGTAAGAATTGTTCCATGCATAGAGATTTTGGAACAAGTGTAGAAAACTTTTACCAAGTCAGGGTAAAAAGTCCCTTTCATTTCAACAAACTTTGTTAGCCCTTGTTGTTCTAACATATGTGGAAATTGGAATCCTTGTTCAGTAAACCATCCAAGGCTTAAGAACTTTGGAGGGCAGAGAAGCTTTGTTGCATTGAATTGTAGGTAGTTCATTTTGTTAGCTTCATTGGTGAACTAATGGTCAAGCCTATTGACAACAAGATTAGAAGGTTGGGCTTGAGCTTTTCTTTTTGAGGTTTTGGCCTTTTTAGAGGTAGACATTGTTGATTTAAAAGAAGAATCAGTTGAAGAATGAACAATGGATCAAACTTGGTTTTGTGCTTTCAACATGCTTTGAAGCCTTGGAGATCAATTTGTGGTTAATGTAAAAGGAAGAAGTATTTTCTGATGATCCATGTGCATAGCATTCATATCATTCATTTAGTTAATCAAATTGAGTTTTAATATATGCAAGCATTTGGTAAATTAGGCAAGTTTAAATCTAAGTTTTTGGAAAAATAAGTTCTTACTGATTTAATCGATTACATTAAGATAAGAATCGATTATTTTGTTCTTTGTGCCTTCTGAAAAACTTTTCAAGAACAATGTAATCGATTACGTATCGGATTAATCGATTATTTTACCTATAATTTCATATAAACTGATATAATGAATACTTTAATCGATTACCAACAATTAGTAATCAATTACATAGGCTAAATAGGAAATATCATCTCTTTGTCTTAATCGATTACTACAGATAGTAATCGATTACAGTATATGCCTATGATTGACATGTTTTGTTGCATTAATCGATTACCAAAAGTAGTAATCAATTACATAGTACAAATTGTTTTATGAAGCCTCCTGACTTAATCGATTACCAAAATCCATAATCGATTACATAGTATTTCAAAAATAGGAGCTTGCTGTCTTAATCGATTACCAGACAGGATAATCGATTATTCTGTTTGTTGCTCAAACCCAGAACATCTATTGAACAGTTTAATCGATTATAGTCTTGAAATAATCGATTACATATGCGAATTAATCGATTATAGGAGCGTATGTAATCGATTACTGACGGTTAGAAGCTTGTTATAAATAGAACCCATGCTCAACTGTTTCACTAACTTGATCAATTCGTACACTGAGCATTCTAAGGCTTTCAAAACATTCTTGTAGTGATTTTTCTGGGTTCATTGAGTTCTTGCTTTCACAAAACACTTATGGGTTTTTAAGGGATTAGTGAAGCAAGATTTTCTTTTTCAAAGCTTGAGGAAAGTGATGTTCTAAGCTTGAAATCATTCTTCTACCTGGTAAAATCATTCATATGCATATTGTTCATTGGATCATCAGGTGACTTCTTTCCTTAATCTTTGAAGTTGTAATTCTGTATTGAATTTTGGTTTTGGTTTGTCTATTGTAAATGGGTTTCTTGCTTGTAATCTAGAGATAGGGTTTTTCTAGGGGAATTGCTGAGTAGTACTCTTAGTGGGTTCTCTCTAAGAATCTAATAGTGTTTTAGATTTCTAAACTTTATCTAGGGTTGATAAAGAGAGGCTTTGTAATAACTTGTAAGAACTGAAATTTACAATAGTGGAACTCCATTCTAGTATTGAGTGGAAGAAAACTGGATGTAGCTTCATAGTGTTTGAAGTGAACCAGTATAAATCTTTGTGTGTTGCTCATATTCTTCTTATTTGCTATATTTTATCTTTCTTGTTTGTGAGATCTTGTTATCAGCCAAGTTCTTGGAGTATTTCATATCTTGGGTTGAACTTTGAATTGAATAAAGGTTCTTGGTTACAAAAGTGATAAAGATCCAAAAAAGGGAAAAACTCTGATTTTGATCAAGAAAATTTTTAAATTACCAAGCCTAACCAATTCACCCCCCCTCTTGGTTAAGTGTGAAGTGTTTCCATATTTTACAGACATTATGATAAGATAATGGACACGAATTTGAGAAGTAAGAAATAAAAGAATTTGTAGAGCAACTGTTCTCAGAGCAAGAGTATAGAAACAAAGAGTAGAAGAAATAGCAAGGTTTGAAGGTGTGAATTTTCAGGTCACAAAAGGTCTTTATTTATAGGCTATTTAGGTGTAATGGGCAGTTGAGAATTCGAAAATATAGCTGTTGTGACCCTTAATCACTACCTTTAAGGTTTAGATTCTATCAAATCGTGCTTAATTGCAGTTGGGCAGTTTCAAAACTGTCAGATTTTTGCAGTAACCACTAAAATAATTGATTATTTTGTTATGTAATCGATTATTTCATTCAAAAATCACTTCTGAGAAATGATGTAATTGATTAAAATACATGGTAATCGATTATGTCAGCACATATGGCTTATAGAAGACGAAGTGTAATCCATTATAATTGGAGATAATCAATTAAAGCAAAGTAAGATAGATTTCTCAGACCAGCAGGACCCAAATAATCGATTATTTCGATGAAGTACTCGATTATTCCAGAGATGTTAAAAATTTGGAAAACACCTGAGACTTCATGTAATCGATTAATTCGTCTTGAAATTTCATAAACTCGAGTTGCAAATAATCAATTATTTCGATGGTTTAATCGATTACAACAGCTTTGATTTGTTTTAAAGAAGCATCAAATGAACAAATAATTGATTAAGAGTTTATAGTAATCGATTATAACAACATTAATTCTTAAAACAACAGATTTTATGCAGCTTTTAACATGTACTTTAATTCTAATTTGAGTTATTGTCTTTCATACAATGTTTAAACCATTCATCAACATAGTAATAAGCATAGAAATTTCAATCAACATATACTAGATTCATCCAATATTCCACGCATATTTCTTAAAGTAAAGAAACTATCTCTATCCAAAGGTTTGGTAAAAATATCAACCAATTGATTGTTACTATCAACAAACTCAATTTTGATGTTACCTTTTTGCACATGATCTCTGATGAAGTGATGTCTTATCTCTGTGTTTTGTCCTGGAATGCATGATTGGATTCTTGGAGATATTGATAGCACTTGTATTATCACATAGAAGTGGAATGTGTTGAAGTTCTACACCAAAATCTTGGAGTTGTTGCTTCAACCATAAACTTTGAGCACAGCAACTTCCAGCTGATATATACTCAGCTTCAACTATTGACATGGCTACACATGATTGCTTTTTGCAATGACAAGAAATTAAAGAGCTTCCCAATATATGAGAAGTACCACTTGTGCTCTTTCTATCCAATTTGCATGCTGCAAAATCAGAGTCAGAGTAACCTATTAAGCTGATTGTTGTACCTTTTGGATACCAAAGCCCCACTTTTGGTGTAGACTTTAGATACTTTAAGATCTTTTCACTGCAGTTTGATGAGACTCTTTAGGTTTGGTTTGATATCTAGCTCACAAGCAAACACTTAACATAATTTCAGGTCTACTTGCTGTAAGATAAAACAATGATCCTATCATTCCTCTATATCTTGACCCATCAACTCTTTTCCCTTTTTCATCTGAATCTAGGTAGGTAGAAGTTCGTATTGGTGTGCTGCAGCTTTGCAATTTTCCATGTCAAACTTCTTTAACATTTCTATGCAATATTTTGATTGGCTAAGGAAAGTTCCATTCTTCATTTGTTTAACTTGTAGTCCTAGGAAGAATGTGAGCTCTCCCATCATAGACATTTCAAACTCTTTCTGCATGTTGGCTAAAAATTCTTTACACAAAGAATGATTAGTGGAACCAAAAATAATATCATCAACATAGATTTGTACCAAAAGTATATCTTTGTTTCTTCTTTTGATGAACAATGTTTTGTCCACTTCTCCTGTTGTGAATGATTGATCAAGCAAGAACTTGCTCAACCTCTCATACCAAGACCTTGGAGCTTGTTTCAATCCATATAATGCTTTTCTCAATCTGTACACATGGTTAGGATATTGATGATCTACAAAACCAGGAGGTTGGTCAACATATATCTCTTCATCAATATAACCATTAAGAAATGCACTTTTCACATCCATTTGAAACAATTTAAAGTTCAACATACATGCATATGCAAGAAGTAATCTTATGGCCTCTAGTCTAGCAACTGGAGCATAAGTTTCATCATAATCAATGCCTTCCTCTTGGTTGTAACCCTTTGCAACCAATCTAGCTTTGTTTCTTATTATGATGCTACTTTCATCCAGCTTGTTCCTAAAAACCCACTTAGTGCCAATAGGTGTGTGAGTGGAAGGTCTAGAGACTAGTTCTCAAACATTATTCCTTTTAAACTGATTTAACTCCTCATGCATAGCAATTAACCAATGTTCATCTAATAAGGCTTGTTCAATATTATTAGGTTCAATTTGTGATACAAAAGCCATAGTGCAACAGAGATTTCTTAAAGAAGATCTAGTAGATACTCCCTTAGATACATCACCAATTATGTTGTCCAATGATAAATCTCTTGTGGTCCTTCAATCTTTGGGTTTAGGTGTGGTTGCTTCTTGATTTGAATCTAGCTGTGCTTCATCTTCTTCTTGCTTACTAGCTTCAATATGTTGCTGTCTTTCCTCTTTATTTTCTGCATCATTGTCACTTAAAACTTCTTCTAAAGAAGGGTTAGATTCATCACACACAATATGCACAGATTCTTCAACACATAAGGTTCTCTTGTTGAAGATCCTATAAACCTTACTTTTTAAGGAATATCCAAGAAAGATGGCTTCATCAACTTTTGAATCAAACTTGCCAATTATCTTTGCCATTGTTTAAAACAAAGCATTTACAACCAAATGCCTTAAAGTGAGAGATGTTTGGTTTCCTTCCTTTATAGAGTTCATAAGGAGTTTTCTTTAAAATAGGCCTTATGAAAATTCTATTCAGGGTATAACAAACTATGCTCACAACATCAGCCCAAAAATACTTAGGTAATTTTGTTTCATTTAGAAGAGTCCTTGCTCCTTCTTCAAGTGATCTATTTTTCCTCTCCACAACACCATTTTGTTGTGGTGTTCTTGGAGCTGAAAAATTGTGATTAATTACAAAATCTTCACAAAACTTTTCAAAGTGTTCATTTTGGAATTCACCACCATGGTCACTCCTAATTGAAACAATATTATAGCCCTTTTCATTTTGAATTAACTTGGCTAGTTTCTTAAAAGCTGTGAATGCTTGGCTTTTGGATCTAATAAACAATGTCCAAGTGTATCTAGAATAGTCATCTACTATAACAAGTCCATAATAATTTCCTCCTATGCTCATGATTCTTGAAGGACCAAATAAGTCCATGTGAAGCAATTCAAGATGTCTAGAAGTAGAAATCATGTTCTTACTTTGGAAAGAATTTTTAGTTTGCTTTCCTCTTTGACATGTTTCACAAATTTTGTCCTTCTCAAACTTAAGCTTAGGTAGACCAATTACTAAGTCCTTCCTTACTAACTTGTTGAGATTATGCATGTTAATATGAGATGTTCTTCTATGCCATAACCATGTTTCACTTACTTTACTCATCAAGCAATCAATTTTATGTATGAATGCATGGTCAATGGACAGAACATAGATGTTACCCTTTCTTTTGCCAATGTGTGCAACTTTACCATTTTTGCCTTCATCTATCAAGCAAGTCTCATTGTTGAATGTGACTTTGAAACCTTTGTCACACAATTGACTAATGCTTAGTAAATTGTGTTTCAGCCCTTCAACATAAAGCACATCCTTGATCTTAGTGGTTAAGTTGTCTCCAATATTGCCTTGCCCAATAATTCTGCCTTTATTGTTGTCCCCATAGGTAACATATCCTCTTTCTTCAAGTACTACATTTGTGAGCATGGATATGTCTCCAGTCATGTGTCTAGAGCATCCACTGTCTAGGTACCATATTGATGATTTTGCTCTAAGACACATCTGCACAAATCAAATTAAAGAGAGAAATAGGGTCCCCAATTTAAGTTGGGTCCAAAGGGGTTAGTTGCTTTCTTTCTTTTCTCAACCCATATGCATTCACCATTTGGAACATAAAACCTTCTAGCAAAACACTTATATGAAGTATGACCTTTTAACATACAATAATTGCAAGTTGGAGTTTTTGATTTTCTAGCATGAGTAAATCTATGATAGACATTTGGTTGATTGTGCTGCCATTGGTACTTATGTTTTGGAGGTACAAACACAAGCTTACTTTGAGTTCTAGCACCATGTTTATATCCCAAACCATAAGTATCACCAACATATTTTTGAACATTTAGCATTTCTCTAAGAGTGTGTTTGGATAGAGAATTTTAATTGGGAAAAGTAATTTATCAGGGGATTTAAAATTCTTCAATTTAAAATTCACTGTTTGGATATTTTTATATGAGGAATTTAAATTTTTGGAATTTTAAAACAGAATTTTAAACAACTAAAAATGTGGAATTTGAATTTCCCTCTAAAAGGTGAGAAATTTAAATTTTCTTCTTTTTTAGAAGCTCTAAATGCACAACTTTTTGCTCCGTCTCAATCACCGACGTACTCCGACCTCCGCTACTCTCACGACACCACCCACCTTACGTGTTTTTCCGTGAATGACGTTCAAAATTTTAAAAATGAAGAAATTCAATTTCTTTATCCAAACACAAAATTTTGAAAATAAAAAAATTTTAATTGATGCATTTTAATTTCCCTAAATTTTAAATTTCCTGAAATTTTAAAATACTCCATCCAAACATACTCTAAGTTACATTTGCCTTTATAATAATTCTTAGCAAATCAACCAAATAAATATTTTTAGTTTGCAAGCTCATATTTTCTTTTCCTTTACTTAGCTTGTACTCATCAAATTCTTTCTGCAATTCATTGTATTTATCAACCTTAGAGTTGGCTAAGGAGCATGTACATCCATTTTCCTTGTAACTTGAAAGAAGCTTGTTATGTTCTTCATTTAATTTACAAAGTTCTTCTTGCAATTCAGCAAGCTTGGATACATGCCATCTTAAGTCACTCTTAAGCTTGTTGTTTGCTTTTGCTAGTTTTTGAGCCTCACAATGCATCTCATGAAAAACATCAATTGCATTTTCAAATTCAGAATTCACCTCTGATTTTTTACTTGATGATGTTTCTTCTTCTTCACAAATGGTAGATGTAAGGCATAGGTGAGCTTCAACTTCTTTTTCTGAAGAGGATTCAGAACTTGTGGATTCATTATCCTCCCAAGCAATATAAGCTTTTCTAGGGTTTCCATCCCTTTTTGATTTCTTCTCAACTTGTGGCTTCTTTGTTAATGAAGGACATTCTGACTTTATGTGTCCTTCACATTCAAAGCAAGTGATGGAGGAGGGGTTGTTGTTCTTGTAGGTGCTACCACTTCTGTTTTTATTCTTCCTCAAAAACATGGTGAATTTCCTTACTATGAGATTCATATTCTCATCATCATCATCTTCACTTGAATCATCTTCTCTTTCAATCTTTGAAGGTGCAACTTTTAATGCTATACTCTTATGTCTTTTATCTTCATCTTCACTATGAGTTCGTTGAGATAATTCAAGTTCATATTCTAAGAGCTTACTAAACATAGCTGCCATTGACATTTTTAATAAATCCTTTGATTCTTTAATGGCTATGATTTTAGGCTGCCAATCTCTTGTTAGGCATTTGCGGATCTTGATGTTCAGCTCTTCTTCATCAAAGTTTTTCCTAGCCCAAGCAAGTGATTCACTATGTGGGTGAACCTAGTTTGAAGCTATGAGATGTTCTCATCATCCCTCATCTTCAACATTTCATATTCATGAATAAGAGTATATTTCCTTGATCTTCTCACATCATCAGTACCTTCATGCGTAACTTCAAGTAGTTCCCACATTTCTGTGGCACTTTGACATCTAACAGTCCTGAAAAATTCATCGGAAGATAATGCAGAAGTTATCATGTTCTTGCCTTGAAATCTATTGAACCACTTTCTTTTCTATTTTAGACATTTCATCTCATTCTTTTGGTATTAATTTGTCATCAACAATTTTGGTAGGAATGAAAGGACCTTTCTCAATACAATTCCAAGCACCCGAGTCATTCGATTGGATGAAGATTTGCATCCTATTTTTCCAAAAGTTAAAATGTTTTCCTTCAAACCAAAGGTGGTCTATTCAATGAGTCTCCCTCCTTGAATGTTATTTGATTAGTATTCATTTTCAAAGATTTAAAAAGATCTTGAGCAAATTACAAGAACCAGCTATGATACCAATTGAAAATATAATGAACACTTATGCAAATAACCAAGAGGGGGAGTGAATTGGTTTTACCTCAGAGTATTAAAATTTTCTTTCAAAATTTATAACAACGGAAGACTTTCAATTAGATCGTATCTTTCAAAACCAATTAGAAAAACAATTTTCTTCACCAATCAAACCACTCTTGTGCTGTAACCAAGTTTGTAAGATGAATAAATTCTATACTTCAAGAATATAATGAAATACAAACTGAAATCTTAAATCACACAAGATTTATACTAGTTCACCTCTCAACCCCGGAGGCTACATCCATTTTTCTTCTAACCAAATCTTGGTCAGAGTTCCACTATAACAAATATTTTTTCCTTACAAGCTTACAAATGATCTCTTTTACTCACCCTAGGTAAAATTCAAAATCTATACCCAATAGACTTTTCAAAAGACCAAGAACCAAATAATCGATTAAAGTGTTCATCAGGAATCTGGAAATTTGTCACGAACAAAATAATCGATTAAGTCATCTTGTAATCAATTATTCCAGATGAACTCAGTTTTCTAATCCACACATGTAATCGATTAAGTTCTCATTTAATCGATTAACACAGACCATGTCTAAAACTCATCAAAGCACATTTAATCGATTACGAACATCTGGTAATCGATTAAAGCAGTGAGAAACTATTTTATAAAATCCCTAGTTGCCTTTATGAATTTCTATCAAATTTCTTATTACCACATGATTAAATCTAATCAAATGTATGTAAGAATGCATGAATTATCAAAAGCTAATGAGGATTATAAAGCTTTATCAACTGAACCAAGCTTTAACAAAAATTACATATGCCATCAAATTGATTGGGCATGTAAAAACATCAAAACTCATGTGCTTCAATCTTCTTGGTTCCTTGGCTTTAGCTTCCTCAATTCTAACATAGGGAAGTTGAAATTTCGTTCGGTTGGAAAGCTCTACACCTAGAGAAGTATGATGGCACTACCGACCCAGAAGAACACCTTGATGTCTTCCTCTCATAAGCAAACCTTTACACAAACAACGATGTCATATTATGTCGAGTGTTCGCCACATCTTTAAAAGGGGCAACATTGGCATGGTATGGCAGCCTCCCTAAACGATCCAATGACAGCTTCGAAACCCTTGTCGAAAAGTTTAACACACAATATGCGACTTGTTGGACCCACGGGCTGACCTCCGCTGCACTTGCGACGCTACGCCAAGTAGATGATGAGCCTCTCCGTAGCTTCATGGAACGATTTGGACATTTGACTGCCCAGATCAGAAACCTCAATCCCGAGGTAGCACTACATTCCATGAACCCTTCGACCAGGTAAGTTCATAGATAATTTATGCAAAAAACCTCCTTCTAGCATGGACGAAATACGTGAACGAGCCAAAGGATACATACAGATGGAAGAAATGTCCAAGTTCAGAAATGAAATCCGATAGGTTGGACAAAAGCGAGAAAAACATGAAATATCCATCAGAGTCGACCCCCTCAAGGCTGATAGGAAGCAAAAGCTACACAAGCCACAACTCCTTCCAAAAGGACCCAGGTTCGACAGATATCCTCCCCTAATGGTCAATCACGCCACGGTCATGGAAGAAGCCTTCAACACAGAGGTACAAGTGGCACTGCCCACTCCCCTAAAATGAGGAGGAAACCCTAATAAGTATTGCCCCTATCATCGCGGTAATGGCCATAACACTGAAGACTATGTGGCATTAAAAGATAAGATAGAGGAACTTATCCAAGCAGGGCACTTACCACGGTTCATAAAAAGACCAGATAATCCTCCAAACCGACAGGAAGGGCAACAGGACCAATTCAGGAACAAAGACAATGATCGACGAAGGGATGGCACAAAAGACAAAGGAAGACAAAGACAACCACAACCCGGATGTCAATGTCAACCCCCTAGCCAACAAGAAGAGGAACCTGCCCAACACATTCGTGGTATGATTAATACCATCGCAGACGGCTTCTCATATGGAGGATCATCCAGTCAATCTCGCAAAAGACATTTACACTCCATCCGAGACATTGACATAAACTATGTCGATGCTCCCCCACTTCGCAGTCTAGCTCCCATCACATTCACCGATGTCGATTTTGAAGTAATCAACCCTATCAACCAAGATGACCCCATGGTCATTTCCTTCATAATCGCAAATTTCAAAGTGACAAAAGTACTCATCGATCAGGGCAGTTCCGCTGATGTCCTATATCCAAGGACTTTTCAGAAATTGGAGATTTCGTCAAGCACTATACAGCCTCACCCAGATCCAATTCTAGGCTTTGCAGGAGAAAGGGTAGAAACCCTGGGATATGTCAACTTGCTGACCACATTCGATCAAGGTTCACTTTCCAGGAGCTTTGTAGTCAAGTACACTATTGTAGACGCAGACACATCATACCTTGCCCTTATTAGCAGCAAAACTCTGAATGAGTTGGGGGCTATTGTCTCTACGCCTAATTTGAAGATGAAATTTCCTATCATGACGGGAGAAATTATCACTGTGAAAGCAGATCAGAAACAGGCTAGACAATGCTATGTCGAAAGCCTTAAAGAGGTACCATATCCGCCCGATAGAAGATCCGACAAACATCGTACCACTTCCGGGGGTACTGATAAGTGCCACATTTTAGTAAAATTTGATTTATAGAATGACACTTATCCGATTTTTTTGATTAACTTTATCTACAAATTAACCCTAGAAACCTAGTTAAATGATAATTGAATAGAGTTAAGTTATGAATTTATGTTTTAAGAAGATTCGTCCAAATTAATGGTATGTTTTGATAGGTTCGAAGATTCCGGAAGCATCAAGCATATAAAAGCTAAGAAGAAGGGGGTGAACAAAGTAAACAAAGAAGTTTTAGAAAGCAATCCAGGCCCAACACCATCCAAGCCCAAAGGAAACTTAGTGCTGAAGACTTACGCTCGCCCAGGTGAGCTCCTGAAGGCAAATCTGGTCGCCCAAGCGAGCAACAAATCCCCAAAAGATAACTCAAGCTCGCCCAGGCGAGCAAAATGTGAAGGAATTGGCCGCCTGGGCGACCAAAGCAGGCAGGAGGCTATATCGTATAAATACCCACGGATTTGTGAAGCAAGGCATGTTGTTCTACACCAAATTTTCTCCTTCTTTCATATCTTAGGCTTAGGATTCTTCTTTGTTCAGAGTAGAGGCTAGGGGAGTGAGGAAAAGTGAGTTTTGTAGTGGAGATTCTGTCGAAAAGAGGATCGATGACAAGCTCCTTCAGTGATTCTCTTGAGGAAGGTCTTCCGATGCTCGCTTAAGCTTCTCTAGGATTGGACGTACTCTTCTTATCCCTATGCTCTTTTAATTTCTATGCATTATCCTACTTCTTCTTGGTGACTTTATTCTGTGCTTATTGCTTGACGCTAAGTGATCTTTAGTTTCATGAATTTAAACCCTAAAGGCGACTGGAAAGTAAATTTAGGGTTTCGAACCGAATAATTTCACTCATCATGTTACGTTGCTAGGAATAGGGCTTAACGTTTTGATCGCATTAAACACGTGAATAGAATCTTAATGCTAGGGTATTTAACTGAATACGCGAGGAATCGGTTTTTAGTAAAATATCCTTAGGACTTAATTGCGAGGAACCGAATTAAAGTTACTTAAATGTGTGCGTCAATAAGAATAGAAAAATAATGCATAGGTAAAATTAATCGAAGGGATAAGAAAGACGAAATCCAATCCTACGCTTCCTTGACTTAAACTCGTTTATTTACTTCCATAATTTTATCCTTATTTTACGATAACAAATCACACAAATGAACCTTCGCTTAATCATCTGTACATAGACTACTAAACTGGTAAAAGATTTAAACTAGCCAAAGTAAACACAAATCCCTGTGGAGACGAACTTTATAAATTCTGTAACTTGCAATGATAACACGATGCGCTTGCCATAAAAATCCTAACAGGTACCACCAATGTCATAAACTCATGTTGTCATAGAGCAATGCTGGGTTCAAAGGATGCTTCTTTGATTTTGTACGTCATGGAGCAATGCCGAGTTCCAAGGATGCTCCTTGGGTTTTCAACCCTGGGTTCCATAGTGTGTAGTAGTACCAAGAGAGTTTTCTTGGGTTTTAGAAGTCCAAGGGTGAACCCTAGCCTTTGTATGCCAAGCGTGTATCTTGGGCTTTGTATTCCTGAGAACTTGTATTCCTACAAGGAAAACGTGATAATGGTAACATATACTGAGAGTTGGCATAGTCGTACCTAATTGATACCAGTGGAGTTGTCCATGTTGGGTTTTGTCAAGTTTTTCCAAGATACGATCTTGGGTTAGTGGTCCTAAGAGCCGGTCAGGGTTAGCCCCTAGTACTCTCCAAAGGTTCATAACACCCTAGGGCTCCCCTAGGAGAAACTCCAGCAAAACCCAAGTGTTATGATCTTGTAACTAATCCAGTTTTAGAAAATTAATTACATATATTAAATACACAATTAGATCTAAAAATCTTCTGTGTTATGATCCTGTAATGGATCCAGGGTCGCGCTCCTAAAGTAGTGCTAACGAGGAACCCAAACGCGTGTGTCTGGGGTGGCACTTTGGGAAAAATGTGCTTAGGAGGTAGTTGCAATGAAGGTTGGACGTTGAATTTTAAGTGACCGAGGTAGGAACCTTGAAGGGGGAAACCTCGCGTTTATTAAGTGACTGAGGTAGGAACCCGGAAGGGGGAGACCTCGCGTTTATTAAGTGACCGAGGTGCGAACCCGAAAGGGGGAGACCTCACATTTATCAAGGCTGTAAGGTGCCGAGGCATGAACCCAAACGAGGGTTGATCTTGAGTTATTAAGGCGCCGAGGTACAAACCCTGAAGAGGGGTGAACCTTAGTTTAATAAGGTGATCGGCGTATGAACCCGAATGAGGGCAGACCTTGAACTGAACTTACACAAGGTTGTCCAGGCTATGCACACTGAGCTCGACAAGGGAGACTTAGTATAATTTGCACTCGATAGTGCCAGAGTGGCATTAGAAGCATGTAACACACGCTAGAGTCATTTATATATATATATGACCATTCCTTGACGTTTCTTTACAAAAACACCATCATCTTCTTCCTTTCTCTGTTTCCGCCATTTCTTAGAGAGAATAACTTCATAACCTCTTACCCTCGACCAAAACCCTTTGCATGCAACTGGAAAGTTGAAAGGAACCATCCAATAGTTCGGTTCAGACCTCTGTTCTTTCTATAAACCACCAGACGGAGAGATCGCTTTCTCCAAGAGCCCACCAAGTTCCGTTTCAAAGGGAAAGAAGGTTTTAGGGCGTTTCAGCTAAGAAAAGCCGATCCCTAGCTTTCCTGGACGTGTTTCAGAGAGTGTGATACGGAGAATGTTGGTGGTTGTGACCACGAGGGCAAGAGAGAGTTGGTGTAGCATTCGGAGCAAGTAAGCTCTCTGTTCTTAGGAGTTCTTCCCTTGACTGTGTTCTGCCATACTCCGAGAGAGTGTTGGTTACTGTATGTCATGATGCATGTGGTATTAAAATAGTGTGTTTTGCTTTTACTAATAACATATATATGATGCATACTGTGATAATATGTTGTTTGAATGATGAGATTCTCTGGCCAGTAGAATAGACTATGTATGGACTTCCCGAAGAGCCAAAGTCATGTGGAACAACTCTCCGTGGTCAATTAATATGAATAGAAAACTTAAGAGACTGTGCCCTTAAGTGGATGATCTTTCTCAATGTGATAACCCTTAAGCATGGCGCAGTTGACGCTAGACCCCGCGATCAGCAAGGGGATTCATAACTAAGATTAAGCAGAACAGAAGGAACTGTGCTAACAAGCCTATGTACTACCGGGGGTACATAGGCAATTCTGCATGCCACGCCTGGAGCGTGGGAGTCCACGCCTGGGGCATGGGAAGTGCTTCAGAAAGTTATTTTTCACTGGAGGTCCACGCTTGGGGCGTGGGAACCCACGCTTGGGGCGTGGGAGGTCCACGCCTGGGGCGTGGGAAGCTGCCCAGATATGCTATTTTCACTGCCAGCCCACGCTGGAAGCGTGGGAGCTCACGCTGGAGGCGTGGGAAGGTCGGTGATGACTTCATTTTAAAGGG